>PVKS010015483.1:0-17003 GCA_004027875.1 Aplodontia rufa | reverse complement strand
CGAGCCACCGCTCCAGCCCTAAAATATATTTTAAAAATTAAAAAATTTGATTCTCTATTTCTCTCTCCCTCTCTCTCTCACTGTCCCTCTCTCCCTTTTAAAAATAAATAAATAAATAAATAAATAAAAGGGGGGATTATGGTAGTTCTTGTGTGACCCCTTGGTGTTTCTCACGAGAGTCTGTTATGAAGGACGCAGCCTGACCCTCCCTCTCTCTGCCTCCTGACTGGAGATGTGATCCTTCCTCCATGCACACCTTACACTTCGTTATTTGTCATTGGGCCAGAGCCTGCACCGTGACATTTGGATTTTCAGCCTCCAAAACTGTAAGCTACACAAGTCTCTTTCATTTAAAGTTAGCTGGATATTTAGTTTTGGAAACAAAAAGCTGACGAATACAGGGGTAGACAGGTTCAATCTTGTACAACAGGATCAAAGTCCATAGAGTTGTTTTGAGGGAAGAATCAAATAGTCGTGAAGTTGCCTCCTCTAAAGAGAGAAACCAAGTGCTTGTAGATCCATTTGGCAACCTTTGTATGAAAAACGTAAGGGCAGTATCCCTATGAAGAACCACCTAGGGAAAGCAGGATCTGACATTTACACAGAACTGGTCCAGAGTGACTCACAGACCTGCCCTGTGTCTGCAGAGGTCTTCTTCCCCTATCACATCAAGTGTTTTCTCCCTATAGTGAATGATTCAGCCAAGGATCTTTATAAAATATGCCCCTGGGCCAATCCCTTCTCTGCTGTAGCTTTTAAAAAATTGAGTACACGGGGCTGGAGTGGTGGCTCAGCTGTTGGAGTGCTCACATAGCATGCAGAAGGACCCAGGTTCAAACCCCACATACACAAGTAAGTGTCGGGAAAGCAAAGGCCAGATGAAAAAATAAATAAACATTTTCTGTTTCTCTCTCTCTCCCTCTCTTCCTCTCTCTCCCTCCCTCCCTCTCTCTTTCCCTCTCTCTTTAAAATAAAAATAAATAAACTGAGGACAAAGAAATTAGCTGACCCATCTAATGCTACATAGTACAAGAATAGCTGTGCAAAGTCGGGAGAATCATCCTGGGGGTGCCCGTGGTGTTTATTGCATGTAATCAAAACAGGGATCTGTCCTCACAGAGCTTCTTAGAGGGGGAAAGGGACAGAGAAACAAACGGTTGTCATTCAGCGTAATGAGTAAGTGATAGAACTCTGTCCAGGTCTAGAGGTGGCATGAAGGAGGGAAGGATTCATGAGGGTTTTTAAAGTCAAAGGAGGAAGTTACTGGGAAACAAGGAGGTAGCCTCTCAAGAGTCACCACAGACCCTTTGCTCTCAAGATGAATTGACAGGTCTTGTTCTCAGGTTCAAATGATAGCCCCTGCCCTGCTGTACCAGTGCTTTGACTTCAGCAGAATTATTTGTTAATGTTGTCCATGGAGTAGCCTAGCCTGCTGTTTAAGTACTACTGTGGTTTGGATATGGTTTGAGTGTGTTCCCCCAAGGGTTCAGTGCTGGATGCTTGGTCCCCAGTGTGGTGGTACGGATGCTGGAACCTTTAAGAATTGGGGCCTTGGAGCTGGAGTGGTTGCTCAGTGGTTGAAACACTTGCCTGGCATGCACAAGGACCCGGGTTTGAACCCCAGCACCACATACACAATTGTTAGAGAAAACAAAGGCCAGATGAAAAAATAAAATTGCTTCCCTCTTTCCTCTCTTTCTCTCCTTCCCGTCTTCCCTCCCTCTCCCTCTTTAAAAAATAAATAAATGTGACTAGAACCAAGACATGGTGACATGCCTGTAATTCCAGTGACTCAGTAGGCTGAAGCAGGAGGATCCCCAAGTTCAAAGCCAGCCTGGCAACTTAGTGAGAACCTGTCTCAAAAGAAAAAATAAAAAGGGTTGGGGATGGGTTAAGGATATAGCTCAGTGGCTAACAATAACTTCAAATTGTATGATTCTCAACGCAATAGGGGGATGGCTCCCTAGGTTACTTGGAGGTGTGGGGAGTGGGGAGGGTGTATGAAGAACTCCTAGGAGGCTGGAGAGTGGAAATATGGGGGAACTGTCTCAGAAGCAGATGCCATTCCTCCACGAGATACCCATTTAACACAAGAGTTCTTCTGGGGGAAACAGCAACAGGGGAAACCCAAGCTGGGCATCCATGATTTGGCATTACCCCTGGATAACTAAGTATATATACATTGGTTATTGATGGTTTGATAATGTTTCCCCCTCAATTGTATCTCTATATACATTTGATTTTTAAAAAAAGAAAAAAAAAGGATATAGCTCAGTGGTAGAGTGGTAGAGTGCTTGCTTAGCATGCATGAAGCCCTAAGTTTGAGCCCCAGCACCACACACAAAGAGATGGACTAGAACATGTCCATAGTCAGGAGCAACTTGTTCAAGGCTGCAGGAGAGGCAGGGGGGGAATTCGAAAACTAATGAAAGAAGAAAGCCTTGAGAGCTGGGGTGTTCCCCACTGCAGCAGGAGGAAAGGGGGATCGCAAGCCCTCCATGGGCTGCTTCTGCGTTCTCAGTGGAGTGGGAGGCTGCAGTGATGGCCACCCGGGTCCAGAAGGTTTGAGAAGAAAGAAGATAAGAATGGACCAGTGGCTCAGTGGTTACGGTGCTTGCCTGGCACACGCAAGGATGCGGGTTCGAACCCCTGCACTACGTACATAACGAAGTGTTGGAGCAACAAATGCCACATGAAAAATTTAAATTGATTCTTTCTCTCTCACTCTAAAATAATAATAATAATAATAATTGGGGCCATGTGCAAGGTCATTAGGTCACAGGGCATCACCTAGAAAGGGACAAATGCTGGTCTTGAGGAGTGAGTGAGTTTTTAGGAGAGTGAAGTGTTAGAAGAGCAAGCCTGGCCCCCAAACCCCTCTTGTCTCCTGCGCGATCTTCACCTCTCACACATGCTCCTGCTGTGATACCATGCACCATGTGGTGTAGCCAGAGGGCCCCACCAGAACTCAGTAGATGTCCTTGGACTTCCAGAACTATGTGCTAAATAAGTCCCCAGCTTCAGTTATTCTGCTATAGCAACGCAAAACAGACTAAGATAAGTACCAGGTGGTGATATCTGCATTTTAAAACTTTACATTCTTTTTTTTTAAGAGAGGAAAAAGAATCAACTTTTTATTTTTTTTAATCTGGCCTTTGATTCTCTGCTACTTAGTTGTGTATGTGGTGCTGGGTTTTGAACCCAGTCCCTCACGCATGCCAGGTAAGCACTCCAACCACTGAGCCACATTTGGCTCCAGCCCCAAAACTTACATTCTTAACAGAAAAAAAGTAAACAACTCAGAGATGGACTGCGGATGTAGATAGACATTTCTCTAAAGAATACATACAAACGATCAATAAGTGCATGAAAAGATGCGCAACATCTAATCATTTGACTACAGTCAAAACCACAGGGAGAGACTACTTCACGCCCATTAAATGACTATTAAAACAGCAACAACAACAGTAAAGGAAAATAACAAGTGTTGGCCAAGGTCGTAGAGGAGTTGGAACTCTGGTACCTTGCTGGTGGGACACAAGGGTGGCAGCTCTTGTGGACACTTTTCCCAGGTTTCCCCAATGGTAAGATTTTGGTAAAACAGTAGTATAATATCACAACCAGGACATAGACTTTAATGCAGTCCACTGATTTTACTCAGGCTTCCCAGTTTTACACGTGCATGTGTGTGTATGTGTGTTTTTAAGTTCTATGCAGTTTTTCAGCTGGGTAGGTTTGTGTGTCCATCCCAAACAAAGGTCAAGATACTGAATAGTTCCAACATCATGCAGGTCTCATGTTTTCCTTTTATAGCTAAATACACCGCCAGTCCCCATCTCCTGGCAGCCATTAATATGTCCTCCATTTCTAAAATTTTAGAGATCCTCTAAGTGATTTTAAATTATTTGAATCTTGAAATGATTTGAAATATCATTTCAAAAATGTTATATAGGGCTGGAGCAGTGGCTCAGCAAGTTGAGTGCTTGCCTGGCATGTTCAAGGATCCAGGTTCAATCACCAGCACCACATACACAACCAAGTGGAGGAAAAACAAAAACCAAATGAAAAACAACTTACTCTTTTTTTTAAAAAATGTTTTATGAATAGAATCATAATGTATATAACCTTTTGAGGGTTGCTCTTTGTACTCAGCATGATTCCCTGGAGAACCATGCAAGCTGTTGACTGGATCAGTAGTTGGTTCCTTCTCACTACAGTGTAATCCACAGTTTGAATATAATCATGGTTTGTTTAACTATTGCTTGTTGAAGGACATCCAGGCTTCAGCTATTACAAGTCAAGCTGCTATGAACACCTGTGTCCATGTTTTTACATGGATGTATGTTCTTATTTTTCTGGGATAAATACTCAAGCATGCAATCACTGGGTCATATGATCATTACGTGTTTAGAAGAAACTACTCAACTCTACTTTTCTGAGTGGCCGTACTACTTTTATCCCTCCTGCAATGTGTGAATGATCCGTCTGCTCCACGTCCTTGCCTGTATTTGGTGTTACCATTCTGATAGCTGTAAGGTGATCCTTCACTGTGGTTTTCATTTTTATTTCCCTGATGGCTAATGATGTTGAACATCTTATTGTGTGTTTACTTGCCAGCCATCTATCCTCTTTGGTGAAATATCTCTTACTTCTTTTGCCCATTTTTTTAAGTGTAATATTTGTTGCCTAAAAAAGAAAAAAAACTGTTCTTTATGCTCTCCCTATCTTTCATTTCTTATTTTATCAAACATTTATTAGCATCTACTGTGCATTGTGCATTTGCCCTAAGAGAACTGGCAATTTGGAGGAAGAGGTGAAGAAATCGATTTTCATGTAGAAGGGTGTGTGACCAAAATACCTGACAAGAACAACTTAGAGGAGGGAGAGTTGAGTTGGGGCTCATGATTTCAGATGTCTCGTAGATAGAGGACTTCATTGCTCTGGGCCCAAGGTGAGGCAGCACATCATGGCAGAAGGGCGTGGAGAAGGAACGCTGCTTCTCCAGGAAAGAGGGGAAGGGGTTGCAGGGAAGATGAATCCTTCCAGGGCAGCCCCCATTGACCCCTCCAGACACACCCTTGCTGCTTACAGTACTATCCAATTAATCTGTTCAATCTGTTCCAACTAGCATGGACTGATTACGTTGCAGCTCTCACCTCCTAACATTTCTGCATTAATACAGGAGCTCAGGGGACTAGAGTGGTGGTTTAGTGGTTATGGCACTTGCCTGGCATGCGCGAGGACACAGGTTCAAACCCTGGCACCACATATACAGCTAAGTGTCAGAGCAATGAAAGACACATGAAAAACTAAATGAAGTTGATTCTCCCTCTCTCCCCCTGTCCCTTTGTCTCTTAAAAAAAAAAAAAATACAGGAGCTCGTATCCAAAGCATAATGGAGGACCACCAACCTTCCATCAAGAGAACCAATTAAATCTGCTTCCTGGAGAAGGTTATATCTGACCAGCATTTGAGGCGTGGATATGTTCATTCTAGCATTACAACATACATATATTTATATGAAAATCATATAAATTTTATATGTAAATACATATACATATATATATTTTTTTATTTGCACCCCAGGACTGCTAGGTAAATAAATAAATGCATGTAATAAATGCAATCCCCATTACAAGCACACACAAAAAAAAAGAAATGAGCGGGGGAAAGTTTGTATTGACCAGCAACAAAATGTATTCAAAGGAGCAACATGATGTCCCAGTGAATTCTATGTTTGGTTTGTTTGTGTTGGTACCAGGGATTGAACCCAGGGGCACTTAACCATTGAGCCACTTCCCAGCCCTTTTAATATTTTTTATTTTGAGACAGGGTCTTGCTATGTTGCTTAGAACCTCGCTAAGTTGCTGAGGCTGGCTTTGAATCTGTGATCCTCCTGCCTCAGCCTCCCCAGTCACTGGGATTATAGGCATGTGCCACCACATCCAGCAATTTTTGGTTTTTTAAAAGCCTAGGCAAGGGACTGGAGCGGTGGCGCAGTGATTTCAGCGCTTGCCTGGCAAGCATGAGGACCTGGGTTCAAACCCCAGCACCATGTACACAACTAAGTGTTAGAACAACGAAAGCCATTTGAAAAACTAAATAAAAGTTATTTCTCTCTTTCTCTGTCTCTCTCACCATTCCTCTCTCTTTAAAAAAATAAAATAAAATAAAATAAAAGCCTAGGCAAAGAAGCACTTCAGTGATGGAGAAATACTCAGTAACTGCAGATATTTCATTACCTAAATGTCAAGAGAAAGCCAGAAAACATTTTAAGTCTTCCTAAAGTTGCCCTTATGCAGGGGGTTTAAAAAAAAAAGCTTAACTCTGTTACATTCAGTTGCCATCTTTGCTAAGAGGATTTGGATTTTTTTAAGGCTAGAAAAACAACTGGTATGATATTTTTTCTTTAAGATCCCTGGAATAAAAAATTTAGAGCTTTTCTATTTAATACAAAAGGTGAACAGTTGTACAAAATTTTTACTTACAAGAAATTTTTTCCAGGGGCTGGAGTGGTGACTCAGAGGTTATGGTGCTTACCTGGCATGTGTGAGGATGTGGGTTCGAACCCAAGCACCACGTACACAACAGTGTCAGAGCAACAAAAGCCACATGAAAAACTAAATTTGATTCTTTTTTTCTTTCTCTCTCTCTCAAAAAAAAAAAATCCATATAAGAACACACCTCTGATTTCATCATGCCAGTAGTTTAAAAATGATATTTATTATACATTAGCTTTGGACATACTCGTTTTTAAGGTCCAGGTGACCAGACTCCAGGTTCATACCCACAAGGTTGTGATGGTGTGGTGTGTGGGGGTTGGTGCTGACCAGGATGTGGGTGCAGGGCGGAGGGGTGCTGGCAATTACTGCCATGTGTCTGGGCTGCCATCCTGTGGTGCCATCCTGTGGCTGTGGTTCTAAATTATAACACGTCTTCCTTTTCTTCTCTCTAGGAAGGCTCTTTTGTCTACTTGTCTTTAGTAGGAAATGTTGCGGATTCTGATAGCTTGATTGCTTCTTTATGTAAGTAATTAAAAGCATTTGCATGGGAAATGTCAGAGGTCATTAATTGAGGGTGTGGCTGTCAAGTGAATGAACACCTATATCACAGACTATGATTCTGTTTCATTGAAATAGCAACAAGAGGTAATTCTGAAAAAACAGATGCTAGATTAGCAGTTGCTTAGAACTGGGGGTGGGTCTGGGAAAGTTGGATGGTAAATAAAGAGTGACTACTAATGGGCAGGGGTTTCTTTTTTCTAAGACTGTGATTCAAGTCTATGACTATACTAAAACCCATCTTTAAACAGATGAGTTGTGCGGTATGTAAATTACATCTCATTTAAGATGTGTATTAAGCCGGGTATGGTGGTGCACTTCTGTAACCCCAGTGACTCAGGAGGCTGAGGCAGGAGGATTGAAAGTTCAAAGTCAGCCTCAGCAATTTAGTGAGGCCCTAAGTAACTTAGTGAGACCCTGTCTCAAAATAAAAAGGGCTGGGGAGGTGTCTCAGTGATTAAGCATCCCTGGGTTCAATCCATGGTACCTCCCCCACCAAAAAAAAAAAAAAGATGTGTATTAAAAAGTGTAAGGGCAAGGCTGGAGCAGTGGTTCAGCAGTTAAGTGCTTGCCTGGCATGTGCCAGGACACAGGTTTGAACCCCAGCACCATGTATACAACGAAGTGTCAGAGCAACAAAAGCCACATGAAAAACTAAATAAAAATTATTTCTCTTTCTCACTCTCTCACTGTCCCTCTCTCTTAAAAAAAAAAGTGTGAGGACAAATTGAAGAGCTTGCAGCCTTTATACTGGCTGGGGTTCTCTTTATACTTTTAATATCAACTTCCTTTTTTATTATATCTCTCTATCTGTATTCTTATAATTTCCCAAACTCCCATCCTGCAGAGATTTTAACTAGTTTTCCCTAACTTCTTCATGCCCTCTGTGAACCAGCCAACATGCCATCAGTTCCAGCTTCCCAGTGTGTACTGTGTTGGTGCTGAAAAATCCGTGCAGCAGCGTCTTTGCCCCTTTGGTAAAACTGCCCTGCTCAGGACAGCCGCTTTCAGATTCTGCATCTGTCACTGCATTGCCCATTGCCTCGCTTGCTGGGACCAAACCCAGGCATGCCAAACACCGCTCCACCACCGAGTTACACCCCTGCCCCTACTGTATTTCCTACCTCTGAAATCAACCTCCAGCCCCAGGTGTATGTGGAGCTGCGGTTCACCACTAGTGTTAGAAAACTTCCAGAGAATTGAGTTGGCTAGTTAGTGCTCTGAAGATAAAGGGTGTGTCATCTCTTATGCCTCACATCCTGTGCAGTGATGACTCTGAGTCTGAGCCCCCTGGGCCAGGGTTCTGTACTGCAGTTCCAGGGTCCAGAGTACAGAGGTCCAGCTTGTTGGTGAACATTCGCATTCAACTTTGCTTGAAGTGGGGCTGGAGCGGTGGTGCAGCGGTTACGGGGCTTGCCTTGCATGCACGAGTACCCAAGTTCAAACCCCAGCACCACGTACAGTGAACTCTCAGAGCAACGAAGGCCACATGAAAAACTAAATAAAATTGTTTCTCGCTTTCTCTCTCTCTCTTTCTCTCTCACTGTACCTCTCTTTAAAAAAAAAAAAAAAAAAAAAAACTTGAGGTTGAGTGGAGGATCCAGCCTGAGTCACTCCTTGCTGAGCGTTCCTCTGGTTCCCTTTAATCAGAAGCCATGTGACCACCTCTCGCCCTGGCTGCTCTGCCTGGCATCGGAGAAAGTAAATTGTTCTGATTTGGCTTAATCCCATGAAGTGGGAAGGCCTAACACAGTCTTTCCCAGTCATCTTCACATTTACATTGTTTATCTTAAAGAAGAAAAAACTCTAATAAGGCTGCCCTTTATTTTCATGAAAGTAAAAATCCAACAGATACTATAAGCAATGTTTCCCAAGCCCACAGTGCATAAAATCACCTGGCAGTCTTGTTCAAATGCAGATTCTGATCTAGAGGGTCTGGGCCAGGGTCTCCCAGGAATTGTCCAGTCCTTGGCTTCACCAGGCTATAGGCCAGCTGTAGCCACGAGGACCCTCACCATGTCTTCATCTCCATTCTGAGGAAGCACACAGCAGTGGCCCAGCTAGTGGAAACCTCCTCTGGTTTGTATCCTTTCCCTCTAACCAAATCCAGTTATCAATCGCAGAATAAATAGAAATGATTGCATCCTTGTACTTTTTAGTGCTCCTGATTGCCCTTCAGTTGTGTAGGTGTTCAGCTGGCACGGAGAGGGCAAAGTTCATCAACAGGAGGAGATGCCAGGCGATGGGAGACAGCAGGATCTGCACTGTCCACCCTGCCTTCCCCACTGGCCCCTCACTGTCTTCTGCTTTGCCAGCTTATCTGTACTTTCAGACTTCTGTTCTCTCAGCCCCAGGCCTTTGTACGTGTTCTTCCCTGAAACACTCTTATCCCTTAACCAGTGTCAGAGTCACCCCTGGTGGCATAAGGTGTGAAATCAGAATTCCATACTCTGTGCCCTGACATCAGTCAGGGTCCTCAAATAGCCAGTGTAAGTCCCCTCCACACTGTGCTTCTGTGGATGAGCTTCCCTAGCCATCAGCCCTGCTGACCACAGAAATCAGATGCCCTGCCTGCTTGTCCCGAAGGAGCAGACTTCAGTTCCCTGCCAGCCCACTGACTTATACAGACAAGCCACCACCATCCTCTCATGGGAACCGGCAACCCCATTTGCCTATCACTACCACACCTGCTTCCACAGTCCCTGGTAATTCCCTGTGGTCTCAGGTGGCCCTAAAGATGCAGTGACCTGCTGAGGCTATGAGTGTATGTGACTCATAAATGGCTATCCTTCTCATCTGTCCAGCATCTGGTGTGTTTGGCCATCTCCATGATCTTCCGTGGGACTGCCACATTCCCAGCAAGGTGAACAGGAAGTGATCAAAACATCCTATCTGGGGAATTGTCCTTATCTCCCTCTGTGGGCCACAGTGCCATTTCCTCCATGTCCCTATCTTCTCTAGCCTTCACTTTCTGCAGGTTTTGGCTCCACCAGTGTGAGTCACTTAGGGGCAGACTTTGTGGCCCATTGCTGCTACATTCTCAGAGCCTAGAACAGAGCCTCCCTGTGCTCAGAAAAGATCTGTAGAACGAAAAGATGAATGAATGGTGGTGTGGGATTGTTTTATTTCTGATGTCTAAATGCACACTCATCTCTTGGTTCCTAAAGCACTGGCATTTTACTTAAGTGATATCTCCTTAGATTTCGGGTACACTACTCCACCTATTGTGTGTGTGTTTAATTTCAGGGGAAACTTTTCCTTTCAGTGTTCCATTGCTTTCCCCTTAGAACAGTTATTTCAGAACAGGGTCAGCTAAGGACCAGCTGAATGGCTCTGCATGGCCTCAAGGGTTGCAGCATAACTTGTGTGTTATCTCATTAAGTAGAGAAACCTCTTTATTGTCCTTTCTTTCAGTACAGCTTTTCATGAGAAACCTTGGCCTTACCCAAGGGATCCTTCCTCTGACCATTGTAGGATGAGACTTTGGCACTGCTCAGACCAATCAGATATCAGAACTCTTTTTTTTTTTTTTATACTAGGGATTGAACCCAGGGGAGCTTAACCCCTGAGTGACATCCCCAGTCGTTTTTTTGGTTTTTTTTTTTGGAGACAGGGCCTAGCTAAGTTGCTGGGGCTAACCTCAAACTTGTGAACTTCCTGCCTCAGCCTGTCAAGTTGCTGGGATTACAGGTGTGTGCCACCGTGCCTGGCTACATTGAAATTTTGATATAAGGAATTATAATGCATCTATCAAGATCATTATAGGTTCATTGGGGCAGGGGGCTACCAGGGATTGAACCGAGGGGCACTTAACCACTGAACCACATCCCCAGCTCTTTTTGTGTTTTACTTTGAGGCAGGGTCTCACTAAGTTGCTTAGGGCCTCCCTATATTGCTGAGGCTGGCTTTGAACTTGGGATCCTCCTGCTTCAGCCTTCTGAATGGTGGGATTACAAGCGTGTGCCACCGTGCCCAAGATCATTATTATAAAGACTATGTTGAATTAATGTAGAATTCTGCTGCTTATAATGTAAAGGCTCCAGGGTCGCAGAGGCACATTGGGTAGGCACTTTAGAAGCTCAGCTGCTTTACAGCTGTGATATAGTGCTGTCATGGTGTGCTGGGGTAAATGTGGGTTAGTCATAGGCAGCCCTTTGCCTCCTGGAAGGCACTATGAGGAGTGTAAAGAGGGTAGCAAGTATTGCTTTGATCTCCTCATTTAGGGAAAAGGGTCATTTCCTTTAACTGTTATTAAAAAAATGTTTGCCAGCTGAGTAACAGCAGGTGTTTTTTCTTTAGGGAAAGAATACGGCAAAGCTGACTCAAGATGGCTCTATTTTGATGCAACCATCGTTTCTTTGGAGACTCTGACCGTTGTCCTGGATGGGTTTCTGGCATTGTTACTCATCTATGCCATAGTCAAAGAGAAACATTATCGGTAAGTGATCTTCTGTCCTTCTGGAAAGAGGAGAAACAGCTGTCCCCAAACCAAAGTGACATTTGGAGTAGGTTGTGAGCACATTTATTTGTGAGATAAAAAGTAGAATATCATTGAAAATTGTGTGGTATTAGATAAGGGTCACAGCGCATCGGGATGATTTCAGACCATTCAAAGTAAATGTGACAAATAAAATGCTGGTAATGACCCTATCTCCATAAAAGCAAGAGTGATGTTAACAATGTTAGCTGATTGGCCATCAATATTTTGGAGAATCAAAGGGTACCATTTTCCTCTTTTTCCGCAAATCACTCTAGAAAACTCCTTTCTCATTTGACATAAATTAAATTCTTTTATGTATTTTTGAGTTAGACATTACAAGATAAATAAAAGGCCTGGTAGAGCTGGAGTGGTGGCTCATTGGTCACAGCGCTTGCTTGGCATGCGTTAGGACACAGGTGTAAACCCCAGCACCATATACACAACGAAGTGTCAAAGCAACAAAAGCCACATGAAAAACTAAATAAAAAATTAATTCTCTCCTTCTCTTTCACTGTCCCTCTCTCTTTAAAAAAAAAAAAAAAAGAAAAAATGAGGCTGGGTATAATGGTGCACACCTGTAATCCCAGCAACTTGGGAGGCTCAGGCAGGAGGATCACAAGTTTGAGGCCAGCCTCAGCAATTTAATAAGAACCTCAACAACTTAGCAAAAGCCTGTCTCAAAATAAAAAATAAAAAGGGCTGGGAACATACCTAAGTAGTAAAGTTCCTGGGTTCACTCTCCCGTACCAAAAAAAAAAATCTTTTTAGATGCAGATTATAAAGGGTTGGGGAGACAGAGGGCAAGGAGCAGAAGGAAGATGAACAGTTACCTATCCTCTGAGAGACTGTAACTCTCCCCCTTCCCTCCCCTTTCTCTCCTTCTGAGAGACAAAGTGACAGGTAAATAGATGGCAGCCCTGGGGATGATGCTATAAAACAGAGTCAAGTAGGTAAACTTGTATTCCATTCTCTGGTATCTGGTATTGAAAAAATATTATTTAAAGCTTCATCAAAGAGCCTGCTTTGAAAGAGGATGCCAAGGTCATTTAATTCACTTTTCCTCTCCCAATCTTGTGGAGATAGATTCAGAGAGTTTTCCTGTAGCAAAGACTGTGTTGGTGCTGCACTGAAAGAAGGGATGTCCTGGACTGGAGCAGTGGCTCGGTGGTTACAGCACTTGCCTGGCATGCGCAAGGACAGGAGTTCAAACTCCAGCACCACATACACAACAAAGTGTCGGAGCAACAAAAGTCTTACGAAAGACTAAATAAAACTGATTCTTTCTCTCTGGCTCTCACTGTCCCTCCCTCCCTCTTCCTCCCTCCCCCTCCCTCCCCTCCCCCCCCCTTCTCTCTCAGAGGAAAAAAAATAAAGAAGGGATGTCCTAATCCTGGACATCTGAGCCGTGCCGAGCTGCAGTTTCACTGATTGCTCCTTTCTCTGTGGCAGGCACTTCATACAGATTACACTGTGCGTGTGTGAACTGTACGGTGACTGGATGACCTTCTTCCCCGAGTGGCTTATTGGGAACCCCAACCTTGACACCAACAATTGGTTCTACTTTTGGGTCTATCTGGTGTTTTTCAATGGTATCTGGGTTCTCATCCCAGCACTGCTGCTGTGGCAGTCATGGGTAGAGCTCAGGAGGTTGCATCACAAAGGAATTAATTTGGGGAAGAAGTTTCAGTGAATTTAGAAAATCATGACCACTGCTGTCTTGCCTTATAAGCCAGAAGGGAGTGAACATTCCAGTCTACAATTTCACTTTATGTTGTTGTTCTGAGCAACCTGTTTCAAGTTGGTTATAAGGTGCTAATTTCTTGTTGTCATTGTTGGTGGTGGTTGTTACTAATTAAAAAGCAATGTAAGAAAAAGGGCTCAGGGTTTAGCTCAGTGGTAGAGTGCTTCCTAGCATGGGCAAAGCTCTGGGTTTGGTCTCTAGGACCACAGTGAGGAAGCAGGGGGGAATAAATTATAAGTTGTAATAATTACATTTAATTATACATTTTTATGGCTGGCATTATTTTACATTAATAAAGCCAATTTATTATATAATACTGTAGAGAGTGTTAGATTAATTTTTTATTCCGAAAAGCATTGATTATTATCTATTTACTCTCAGTGGTCCCTTTTGGTTGCTGTTTTAGTCAGCTTTTTTGTTGCAGTGACTAAAAGACATAACAAGAGCAACTTTAGGAGGAAAAATTTATTTGGAGGCTTACGGTTTCAGAGGTCTTAGTACATAGGTAGCTGGCACCGTTCCTCAGGGCTAGAAGTGAAGCTGAACATCATGGAGGAAGAGTGTGACAAAGGGAAGTGGTTCAACCCATGGCTTCAGGAAGCAGAGAAACTCCTCACCAGATACAAAATACATACCTCAAAGGCACATCCCCAATGACCACTGTCTCCAGCCACACCCCACCTGCCTTCAGTCACCAGTAAATCCCTATCAGGAGATTAACTCACTGATTGGGTTAAGGCTCTCCTAACCCAATCATTTAACCTTAGCCTTCCTGTGTGGTCACACATAAGATTTTGGGGAACACCTCACATTCCATCCAAAGCAATTGCCAACATAAGACCTCTCCCTATCTCTCCCTCTCTCCTTTTGTACCGACAAGTCAAGTCATGAAAATGTGCGGGTTTTAGCAGTAGTACTTCAACATTCAGCTTCCTGGGTGTGGAGAGAGACTTGTGGTGGAGGCAGGAGGAGTAAAGGGTCTGTGGGCTGAGTAGTCCCAGTGTTGGGGAGGGTCCACTCTGTGGTCACCTGGGAGTCATCCCTAGGTATCCCTGGATACCCTGTAACCCAGATTGGACCCCTAGGTGTGGACCTCGTATAGATGGCTAATATTTGCACCAAAATGGCAGCATTGTTCATAATAACCCCAGATAAAAATAAATCCAACCTAAATGAATACATATGCACATGGTATATTCATAGAATGGACTGCTGTACAACAAAGAAAATTAACCTATTCTGCTCATAACAACATGGAAGGATTTCACAGACATAATGGTAAGTGGAAGAGACCAGACCAAAAGAATATATACTGTATGGTTCTACTTATGTAAATTTCAAAAATAGAGGTTGAGTATCCCTTTTCTCAGAGGAATATTTTCATAGACTTCCTAGGTGGGCATTCCTCATCTGAAAATTCAATATACTCAAGAATCTTTTCAGACTTTAGACTTTTGAATTAAAGATGCTTGACTTGTAAAACTTAATGGCTGGTGGGGCTGGAGCAGTGGCTCAGTGGTGACAATGCTTGCCTGGCATGTGTGAGGACGCAGGTTTGAACCCCAGCACCAGTACCCAACAGTGTCAGAGCAACAAAAGCCACATGAAAAACTAAATAAAATTGATTCTCTCTTTAAAAAAAAAAAACAACTAATGAATGGTGTTAGAAATCAGGAAAGAAGAGAAAGAAATCAGGATAGAGTTTGCTTTGGGGGATGAAGGTGGAGGTGATGCTGGGGAGAAGTCACAAAGTCACACAGGGGCTTCTGAGATGCAAGTAATGTTCCGTTTATTTCTCAGTTTATTTCTCATTTGGTAGTTATAATTTGTGATAATTTATTTGGTCATATAGTTACATATCATGTGATTTTTTTATTTTTCAATTTAGAAGGTATTTTTAAAGCAATTTCTGGTATGAAGACCCAAAAAATGCCTGCAGTGGGTCTTTGTGTAGACTCTGTCTATGTCCTTGACAACAGATTCCATACAGCCTGGGCTGTACTAAGGGTGTCCCTGGTGTAGGCAGACTGGGGATGCAGACCACTGAGCTGGCCCTCGCCTCTCCAGAGAGATCACTCAGTGTTTCCAGTTCTTTGCTCTCTGCTGACCCAGCTCTATCCAGGGTTAAACATAGAAGAGCAAATCGGATAAGCTACACACCCTGTAGGCAGCCCCGAAAACATGATTTCTCTCAACTGGGTTTTTGCTGAGTATTGAATGAGAGAGAACAAAGGGGATCATAGGCTCTTATAGGGACTCTGAATACAGCTACACTCTGCTCCCAGATGGGGACAGATCTAGTTATTTTCACAATTAAGTGAGGTAGGAGAGGGGTTGGTGTCCCTGACTGACAGTGAAGGAGCCTCCCAGTTCACTGGAGGCTGTCACAGGGGAGGGGATAAGTCATTGATTCTAAGATGGGTTCCCCCACTATTTTAACATTTTAAAAATTAGGGTGCATTTTAGAGTTGCATCATAATTTAGTTGGCAGTGGTTTTTGCTTTCATAGTACTTCTTAGGGCTGGAGCAGTGGCTCAGTGGTTATGACACTTGCCTGGCATGCAGGAGGACGTGAGTTTGGACCCCAGTCCCATGTACACAACGAAGTGTCCGAGGCATAAAAGTCACATGAAAAACTAAATTTAAAAAAATTTTTTAATTGATTCTCTCACACTGTCCTTCTCTCTCTCTAAAAAATAAATAAACAAATAAACATAGTGCTTCTTGCTGGGCTCATGGCACACACCTGCAATCCCAGCAACTCAGGAGTCTGAGGCAGGAGGATCTCAAGTTCAAAGCCAGCCTCAGCAACTTACTGAGATCCTGAGTAACTTAATGAGACCCTGTCTCAAAAATTAAAAATAAAAAATAAAAAAGGACTAGGGATGTGGCTCAGTGGTTAAACACTGCTGGGTTCAATCCCTGGTACCCCCCCAAAATTTATTTATTTATATATATATATATATATATATACATATATATATATATATATATGTATATATATATATATAAAACATCTTATGCTTGATAGTACCTTAGAATTAATGAAATACAGCACTACTTTCAGAGTGTTCCTTCTTAAAGGCTCAAAATCTCCAGCTACTTGGAGGTGATCATTTCAATTTATTTAAGTCTAAATTTTGCTTGGGCCCTTAGGGATCATTTTCTCCAGTACCTTCCCGAGCCTCCCCATCACATTTGTTCCCTGGAAGGGGCATAGAAGGCAAGCTTCAATGAATGTATAAATAATTTGCAAAGGATAATGAATAGCTTAGATTATAAGTAGGAGATTCCTGCAAATGGGTCATCTCTTCCTAGCATTGTTTATGTTGTAATTTGCCTGGCAAACACTGCCCTCCAGGTAGTGTGGAGACAAATGTGAGCATGACCCATCTAAAAAGAGTATAACTAATCATGTTTTCTTGTATTTGTGTCAACTCCACTGCTCCTGAAATACTAGTATGGTGGCTGTAAGAGAATACTATAGGTTACAATGTGAGAATTTAAAAAAAAAATTGTTAAAGAAAGGCAAGATGGAGGTCAAATGCAAAAAAAAAAAAAGTTTGAAGAAGAATCCTTTGTTTTTCTTTATTTTAAAATGATTAGGGACTGGAGCAATGGCTCAGTGGTTATAGCGCTTTCCTGGCATGCTCAAGGATGTTGGTTGCAACCCCAGCATCACGTACACAACAAAGTGTCAGAGCAACAAAAGCCACATGAA
>PVKS010015482.1:0-45897 GCA_004027875.1 Aplodontia rufa | reverse complement strand
TGGCTGTCCCAGGAAGTAGGGAAAGCTACCTTTCCCTGAAAATAGTTAACAAATGATGATCTACTTTACAAATAATTTCAAAAGTACATAGTTATCTTAAAATGCCCCTGTGATGCCTTACAGCATCAAACTATACAATTGGGACCATATATCCCCTCCAAAGCCCCACCTCTCCTGCCTGTCTCTCCCTCCCTCTCTGTCTCTCTCATCTGCTAACACTTCTATAACTGTATGATTATAAACAATTCAACAATGTGCATGGAATAAAATTATAATAATATACGCAACAGATTATAAAACCACATCTTGCAGCCCAATTCTGAAGGCTTTATTTTCTTGAAAAGATTGTTTTCTCTGTCTGGAATACTGTGTTTTTTTAAAAAGCATTTGGCAGTTTCCTTGAATTATCTAAAAACTTTATGATGAAATCATGAACGATATAAGGCCAACATTCATACATGATGCATGAAAGCTTCTTTTCAATTTAAAAATTAAATAATAAATAATAAAAGATAAGCCTCTCTATTAAAAATTATGTAAGATAACAAGTACAGTTAATGAGGGGGAAAATGACTTTCACTCTTAAGACAACCTGTTAGAAGAAGAAAAATGAACTACAAAATTCAAAAGCCATTATGTACTCGTTAATAAACTGTCTCAGGTTAGACTAACTTAAAAACATAAAACTGGTTAAGAAAAGGAAGACAGGGGCTGGAGCAGTGGGTCAGCGGTTACGGCGTTTGCCTTGCACGCACGAGTCCACAAGTTCGAACCCTAGCACCATGTACACAACGAAGTGTTGGAGCAGTGAAAGCCACATGGAAAACTAAATAAAATTGATTCTCTCTCTCTCTCTCTCTCTCTCACTGTCCCTCTCTCTTTAAAAAGAAAAGAAAAGGAAGATAGATGTGTGGAAATAGCCTATGCTTTGATGCTATGTTAATGTGGATCAGAAACTTACCTTCAACAATGGATAGTTGATACTTGCAACCCATATGTTGGTAAATGGAGCTTCCAAGACAATGGCATCAACTGGGCACCCTTAAAAATAAAAAAGAAAAGAAGAAATAGTAATCCCCCTATTCATCAAACACCACCTTCCCTAGATAAGGGTCCTCGGGTCTTGTACATGAACTACCTGCTTCAAAATCATTTGTGAAGCTTATTAATATGGACCCCACTCCATACTCATAAGTTGCAAGGTTGTGGATAAGGACCAAGAGAGAGGAAGGAGGCTGCTGCGGTTGCTTAGTGGTTATGGTGCTTGCCTGGCATGCATGAGGACCCAGGTTCAAATCCTTGTACCACATACACAACGAAGTGTTGGAGTAACAAGAGCCACATGAAAAACTAAATAAAATTGATTCTGTCGTTCTCTCTCTCACACTGTCCCTCTCTCTCTTTCAAAAAACAAAGTAAAGAGAGAATCAATATTATTTATTTTTCCATCTGCTCCTTGTTTCTCTGACGCTTAGTTGTGTACTGTGTATACGGTGCTGGGGTTTGATCCCTTGTCCTCGTGCGTGCAAGGCAAGCATTCCAACCACTGACGCACCACTCCAACCCAACGTTTCTCACTCACCCCTGAGATTTTTATGCACATGGTAGTTAAAACTAGTATCTTCCAGTTTTTCTACTAGATTTTCAAGGCTTGGGTAATTGAAGAAAGCAAAATTGTTTAAAATGTGCCAGAGACGGATTAGGTTGTTTTGTGAATATCCCCTCTGGGAACAATTAGAAAATGTATGTGGGAAGAGAGTCTGTACATGTACGTGTCATGTGTTTGTGTGTATTTGTGTTTGAAGGTACCTGACGGTTACTGATCAGTAACCCAATACCACTGAGAAAAGCCCAGAGAGTTTGAGCTGCCTTTCCCCACCAATCAGTTGAACTCCTGAATGCAATTGGTGGTGGCTGACAGAATTAGAAACTAAACAGAACTTTCGGTATTCTCGCAGAACCAAATGGGGAAAATGAGAGTTCAGAATCTGACGAAGGCTTTTGGGCATGAACTCAAAGAACTTCACCTTAGGAGAGGAATAATAATGTACTAGAAATAAACCAGCTCTCATAAAAAGTAAAGCCCAGTTTCAAATCAGCTCAATCTCTGATTGGATGAAGGCGATCTATTCATATCATAACTACCTTTCAGGAGAAAAGTAAATTATCTCTGGAAGAAGACAACATCACCCCAAGTCTTATGATTCTCCATAAACAATTATTAGTTCTTAATAAAAAATAACTAGATATATAAAAATAAAGAAAAAGGGATTGGGGGTGTAGCTCAGTGGTAGAACACTTGCCTAGCATGCATGAGTTTTGATCCCTAGCACTTCAATAAAACAAAACAAAAAAAAAGCAAAATAAAAAATTTAAAGCAGATAATTGGGTTTTGAATTTTTAAAGTGTACAGTATTTGGGTAATTAATATTTTTATTTATCCAACATTTCTATATATGAAGTAAATTTTAATTTTTCATCTTAAAACTATTACCTGGCCCTTTTCACAGAGATTATAATTTTATGAAACCAGCTAGGATCCAGGAAACCTGCATTTTTAACAAACGCACCAAATAGATTCTGATACAAGCTATTCTCAAAACACTTTGAGGCGAAGTGCAATGGCACATGCCTGTAATTCCAGCAATTTGGGAGGCAAAGGCAGGAAGATCACATGTTTAAGGCCAGCCTCAGCAATGTAGCAAGATCCTGTCTCAAAATAAAAAGTAAAAAAAAAAAAAAAAATTGAACTCCCCTGGGTTCAATTCCTGGTATCAAAAAAATAAAATAAAATAAAATCACTTTGAGAAACATTGACAAAATTATCACATAAGAAGGGCTGCAGAAACCAAGTCCTGCCTATCATTTCATAATGTGTCATTTCTTCTCCTGAAATTTAAATTAGTATCACTTCACAAAGAGGATTCATTTGAAGGTCATTTTAATTCTTCCTTTTGTGCTTATTTTAAATTTCATAAGCCAGAAAAACAGCCATTATTTTATATTAAATGGAAAGAAAAAAGAAAGTTTGTTACACTGCCAGAAACTTTCCATAAAGGGGTACCATTGGCATCGATTTGTTCAAAGTGAACACAACAATCTCTTGATTGTTTTTATTTTCCCACCTGAAGCCAAGAAATTATACCATTTAAGCATTTTATATTACCTTTCTCTTCTAACACTTTAGCAGCATTGGTTGCAACTCTGCAAAGCAATGAATATTAGTACATATGAGAAGCAATGACTGAACAGCCAAGAAAATAACACAGACTGCAAAACATCCACAAGGAATATTGGACGAAAGCTCTGGGCTCTCTGGATAGAGAAGCCACATAAACAGAAAACTGCACAGGATTTCAAGAGGTTCAACAGACCCTAAAATAAAGATCCTTTCCTTGAAAACTCTCCAGGAAAGTCCAGAGTGGACTTCAGTGTCAGACCAAGGAGCTGACAGACCCTCTCTGGTTTTACAAACAGGCATACTAAGATAGAAAGGTCTCCATCCACTTCTGGAGCGTGAGGGAAACCAGAGGAGTTCCTGTGTCCCAGAGGTCAGCGCGCCCTCCACTGCTCTCCTCCACTGCTAAAGCTCCAAGTACCCACCAAAGGTCGCATCTTCTGCTCTACTTACCCTGTACCCAGAGAGTGGCCCCACAGACACACAGGGGTGGTGCCGCTTCTTGCCTTGGTCCACTCGTAGACACAAATAGCATCCGCAGTCAGTCCCTCCTCTGTAGGCTTCCCTGTCGAGTCCCCAAATCCTGGCAGCAGGAAAAAGCAAACGCAGCATCACTACCTCCAAAATGAGGGGTCATCAAAAAAGCCTCCTGCGTATTTGAAAATCTTTGAACACGTACCTCTGTAGTCAACAGACAAGACATGAAAGCCACCATCACTCAGCACCTAGGTCACAAAGGAGCTGTTACCACTTGAATTTGAAGATATAAACAGGGAAGGCCCCTCAGCATGTCCACGTCCCTAGCTTTGATGATTGAATAGGAGGGGGAAATTTGTATTTTTGAAATCTAGTGTATGTCTTCAAACTTGAGGAGCTCAGGCTCAGTGGGAAAGACAGAAAACAGCCTGGCAGAGCAGGGTCAGACCATCTGGGTCACATCCTGGCTCTGTCACTTACCAGCTGAGTGACCTTGGCCAAGTTACTTAACATTTAAGTATGAAAATATTCTGAAAAGAGAAAAACATTACTTTTAGGGTTACTGGAGGATTACATGGATGATATACTGAAATATCTGATTGCATGCTGTCTTGTTAAAGAGCTCCCTTGAGAAATAACAATTTTGTGCAGAGTTGTAGTAAAGGCAATTAAGTATTGGGAGGATAGGTATATTAAATATGATTAGCTAATGAATTAATTTCAATCAAAATTAGAGAGTGCTCAAACACATGAAACCACCACCAAGCCCCATAGATGAAAAAATTAAAAATGTGGAAATATAATTTTACATGAAGTGAAATACAATTACAAAGAGAAAAAATGTTAAAAAAGGACAAATTATCAATGTCCAGATGCTTTAAAAATGTATTCGACCCTCATGACAGTACTATAAGTTAGATATTGTTCTCATTTTACAGATTTTTTTTAAACTGAGCATTGGAGAGTTTCAATAATCTGTTTGGTTACCTGATTGTTTAGAGGCAGATCCAAGTTCACACCTGGGTCTGCCTGTGTCCAAATATGGTGCTTCTCTATTCCAGCACAGAAGCGGAAAGCTAAACCTCACTGAGGAAATCTTAAATACAAATTAAACTAATAATGAGAAATTAATGAACCTTTAAATGCAACTCAAATTACATTCCCTTAAAAAACAACAACAAAAAAAAAAAAAAACAATGCATGTGGTAGCCAAGTATCCAGAGAAACGGAAATGTTCATGTGTTTTTTAAGGTATCATGTGTTGAAGGACCATTTGACAATGCAACTCAACAACACATGTAGCAAAATCTTACTCTTCAGAATTTATCTCTAGGAAAATACACCAAAGAAGGAAAAAGGATTGGAAATATGGAGCCTGCGTAGCATGTGTAAGGCTTGGGTTTGATCCCCAATACCATAAAAGAAAAGAAAGAAAAAAAACTAGATGCTTAAAGTTTTCTGTAGCAATACTATTTTAGATGAATTCAGGGAAAAAAAAAACCCTTACATCCAACAGCAGTGGAGGAATAAGTAAACGATTGCTTGTAACTAAAATGGAAAATGATATGCCTTTGAACTGGTTAATTATGATGGCTATGTGAAAACATGGAAGAACGGTTACAAAACAGTATTGAAAGAGCACAACCTAAAATTATATGTAGACACAATCATAGTGACAAAAACTGTAGACAAAAATGAGGGAGCTGCAAATAACTGACTAGCTGGAGCAGGTGCTGAAGGAACAGAAGCAAGCAAGGAAGGAAGACTTTGATGAAGATTTATTTTTTAAAAGAAAGCACCTATCCAAAGGCGGAAAGGAGTGGCTTGGGAATTCTAGTCCTGTTGGGTGATGGTGATGGCAGCACTTGGTACCCAGAAGGTGCCCCAGGGGAAAAGTCCTGTCATACCAGTCCTGGCCTTCCCCACCCAACCTAATTATCACAGGTACTAGCTGCCTTCTTTTCACACCTACAACAGCTTTCTGGGAACATCAAGGGCATGCAATTCAGCTTTGAGTGGGAGGGGGGAAACACATTCTCGTGAACATCCGCTCCACCACATCCCAAGAGGAGAGCGAAGGGTCAAGGGTGTGTGGAAAGCAAACCCACAAATGAAGAGACATCTCCTGCCCTGGAAAAACTCACCCATCACTGAGAGGCGGTGATGTGGGGCAGAAGGTGCGGACAGGAGAGGAACTTCCTGACTGCACAGGGAGGGAGGCTGAAGAAGGTGCTGGAGATACTGAGGCTGGCAGGATGATAGCCTAGATTATAGGACAGATTGTAGGCCAGAAAGAACCAAAGAGGGAGCCAGCTTGTGGGAGGAGAGACCAAGCCTTGGGGTCAAGAACAGAATAGCAGCCCAGCTACCTGCAATACAGATTACTTAACTGGAGTGTGGCAGAGGATCAACAGGCAGCTCGCCCGACCAGTTCTGAGAGAGATAGGACCAAGTGGAGAGCCAGCCATGTTCCCAGACACATTCCTCACACTTGGAAATGCAGGGACTGTCCCAACAAACAGGTGTGAGAAAAGCACAGTGTGGTCACCAGGCTACACTACAAAACTTTATGGAGGACTAGAGCCAGGGTCTGGTGGACTATTAAGAGAAGATATTCTAAATTTTTATTCTATACCACTAAAGAGCTAACTTCTTAAAAAAAAAAAAAAAAGCAGTGACAATTTCCCACTTAACATACTCTCTCAATCTGTCCCCCAGTCCTCAGGAAAAAATAATAATAAAGTGCCTTTCTTCAACTTTGGTTGGTTTTTTGGTTTTTGTTTTTTTTTAAACAACATAAATCAGCGGGTGAAAGTGTGTGAGGACCCAGGTATGTCCACATCTGTTTTGAACACTCATGGCCAACATAGGAAGAAAAGTCCTCTCATGAGATTTTGGGTCCCAGACACCATAACCCACCCTGGGGACCTCTCAGGAGATAACTGCACTAAGATCCTGAGGGCGATCTTAGGACTGTAGCCCAGAACAGCATCAGCGAGGATTTATAAAACTGATGCTTTGAGGCCTCTTTAGAGCCTAAGGATGTAGCTTAGCGGTAGAGCTCTGATCTAGGATGAACAAGGCCCTGGGTTCAATCCCCAGCACCACCAAGGAAGGAAGGAAGGAAGGAAGGTCTCAGAGAATTTCTGTGACCCCTCTTCAGACATACCTTTACCAGCTTAATTCTGTGAGGGGCTGCCCTGTAGAGAGGGTTGGGGTTCAGGGGGGAGAAAAAGAAAGAATCAGGAATTACAATGACGAATTCAATTAAAAAAAAACACTCAAGTGCTCTTGCCATCCAATTTCATTCTTTTTTAGATTAGAGAAATAAACCACTAGGAGCAAGAGAACAGTTTCTTGGTAGCAGAGCCAGCTGGGATGTGTCGGGGTGAGTGATGAAAGGCCTCCAGTTGTTGGGCATTGTACTGGGTGCCCAGTCCTCTCTGACATGATCACCTGATGAAGTCATGTCACACCAAATTACAATTTGCCTGTATCCCATCCCCTCTGGGCTTAAGTGCAAGATGAGATGAAGAAGTGAGACTCAGTGCCCTGCAAGCACAAGAGACATTTTTTCCCATAAATTGGTCGTATTGATTATTCTCACATTAATAAAAATAAGTCAAAAGGCAGAGAATTTTAAAACCCATTTGCTTCCAGACATGTTGGCACATGAACATGCCTGTAATCCCAGTGACTTGGGAGGCTAAGGCAGGAGGATCACAAGTTCAGGACCAACCTCAGCAACTTAGTGAGACCCTAAGCAACTTAGCAAGACTCTGTCTCAAAATAAAAACTAAAAAGGGCTGGGGATGTAACTCAGTAATTAAGTACCTCTGGGTTCAATCCCTGGTACCAAAAAAGAAAAAAAACAATTTGCTGACAGCAAGTTGAGACTCCTGAGCAGAGGTCAAGAGGAAGATGTGGCCAACTCCAGAACCAGTGGATCTAAGATAACCAAGGTCAATTTCAGGTTTACATGGAGATGCACACATGGCAGTATGGTCCACATGATCCTTCAGATGAGCACACTGACACTCTGCCCACGTTTACACGATGAGAACAGTACTGAACAATGTCGAAGACTGTCAAATTTCACAGAGAATCTCAACAAATGCGATTCTGAAATGACACATCAAGACAGCCCCTTGAGGAAAGGCCAGTCATGTAAAAAAGGCATCACCTGACAGAAAATGACAGCAAGAAAAAGAGACATAGGCAAGCTAACCTAGAGGCAGATTCCAGGGCTTGTCGCTTAGTTGGCAGTGTCCCTCCAGAGATATGGACGGAGATTTGTAGTCCCTGAGCCTCAGCGCCCCTCCCCCAGGCTAAGGAGGTGCAGTCGTGGCTCATAACCATCACCAGAGGTAAAGAGACAGGCCGAGGACAGCTTTGACAGCACATCACAGGGCAGCCAGACTTCTGGGAGACATTCTTACTTACAAAGCAAGGGACCACAGAGAGGGAGATGAGGCATGAATATTCTAGACTAGAATTAGTCAGATGGCCCCCAACTCCTGGGTCAGAATTCCAGGTGGTTTCTCTTAGGAGGCATACTTTGAATGAACAGGAATAATGCTAAATAAAGGACTCGCCACTGTAGTGTTCTGAAGCGTCCACTGATGTGGAAATTGATCTTCCTTTCCCCCATAAAGCATGCTAACCCCTTTAAGTCATCCATGGGTTCATCAACCTAAGTAACAGAGAGATTCTCCAAAGAGTATGTGGAGAATATTCGAAATGGCAGGGCACCACAATGGGACTACATGTGCAGAGTAAACTACGAACATATTCAAAGAGACTAAGGCAAGGGGACATTTTTAAGTGCAAAATCAGGAGGATTGCATAAGATGTTTTGAAACAATAAGTCTCAACTACAGGGATTAATAACAAGGGTAGCGCCAGTCTGAGATCGAGCAGATAGTTGTTGGGCAGACGTTCTTGCACAAGTATTTTTGTGTAAGGTTGGAGGTAGTTTTTGTACAAGGCTGTGGTTCTGCCTGAGCGACCTGTGAATAATTGTTGTTATCAGCCATAAATGCATGTGATTCCCTTCTTCATAAGCTCTTGCTTTGTTTTGTTTTGTTTGTTTGGTGGTTAGGGCTTGACAAAAGTGACTCCATTTTGATTCTGATAACAGCTTCAATCCATCATTTTGGATATTCTTATGGAGTAAAGGAACCACTGCCTTCTTTGAAATCAATGTCCAGATTTTGGGAAGAATTATTCTTTTCTCTCTCCTACTTAAGGATTCATACTATTCTTCATATAAAACAATTTTCTAAGGAGAAGTCTTAGAACACCCAGAGATTACAATAAAGGGGGGGAAATGTGAAGGCATGCCTACAGAGTTGAAAACTGAGCCCCGCCTCCACTCTCACCACAGTGCTGAAATGCTCTTAATCCAAGCAGAGGCACTGACCTGTGTTCCGCACTGCCGTGAAGATAAACGATAATTGGGTTCCCATCGTGAAGGGCTGCTTCATACCAGCAACGATCCTTCCCCTTGGCATCTTCCCCCCGGCAGCTGGGGACTGTGTGCCTGAAGAGTAAAGAGGGTTTTCACAAACACATACAGAGGCAGGAATTCTCTATCCTTGCCAAAGTCTGAGGTCCTCTCCATGGGATGCAAGCACTTGTGTGTGTGTGTATGTGTGTGTGTGTGTTATTTGTATTATTTATATATTTATGTATTACATTTATGTTCTATTCTAAAACATTTTTAAAATTCTACCTGAGTAGTATATGCACCAATTAAAATAAAACCGTTTCATGATAAAAATCCTATTGTCCTGACCCACTGCTCCATTAACAGAAGCAGCGCCTTTTAACTATTTAATTTAAATTCTCTGGACTTTTGTACCCTTTGAGCTTCCAAGACCACAGTTCTTGGCTGCGGTCCATTGAAATGACCAAAAATAAATGGGAACAAGTAAAAGATAACAGATATTTGTCATCTGTTATTTGTTTAGCTGAAGAGAAAAGTTGGAGAGAATTTAGAGAAAATCAATTCATGGAGGAAAGAGAACTTTAACCTTCAGCCAAGCTATTCTACCCATGAAAACAAGTGACCCTGTGATTTTAAATACCTGCGTGCTCCTGTTGCTGCATCTTGCTAAACCAATGAAAGAACCCTGAAAATGCAAATACCTCATTTTCATGTCATGTGACAGGGGACTGGCAGAACTGGCCAAGAAATCACAAAGCTTCAGTTCTCTTGATCATTAAGGGACAGGCCTATGATCAGAGGTTTAAATTCAGGGAGATGAAATATAAAACAGGGGACCCAAAACTTGGCAGCCAAGAACAAGTAGCAAAACCAAACAAGAAAATACTGAGGTTAGCATAACAGATAAACCCACTAGAATGCTCATGGCTTCACTGACAAATATTTACGGTGCACCCTCCATGTACCATGAATTACACTAATCCGTCAGAGCCCCCCATCAAAGTTTGTCTCCTCTGCAAACTGTGGTCTTGTAGGGAAAACAGACATGAACCAAATGATCACATGCACATTTATTTAATTACAGAGAGGGAGAAAAAATGTACTAATGGACAGGACAAGCACAGAAGGCCACAAAAGCACAAACCTAAAACAGCAGCTAAGGAAAGGTTTTCCTTAAAATTACCAGTTAAGGGGCTGGAGCAGTGGCTCAGCGGTTTCAGCGCTTGCCTGGCAAGCACAAGGACCCGGGTTCAAACCCCAGCACCACGTACACAACTAAGTGTTGGAGCAACAAAGGCCATGTGAAAAACTAAATAAAGTTGCTTCTCTCTTTCTGTCTCTCTCACTGTCCCTCTCTCTTTTAAAAAAAAAAAAATTTTTTTTTAAATTACC
The DNA here is from genome assembly GCA_004027875.1 of Aplodontia rufa. Classification (NCBI taxonomy): domain Eukaryota; kingdom Metazoa; phylum Chordata; class Mammalia; order Rodentia; family Aplodontiidae; genus Aplodontia; species Aplodontia rufa. Next base: position 35,401 of record PVKS010015482.1, on the reverse strand, counting down.
CGCGAAAGTGAGATCCAAAAAACATGAGTAGGCAGTAAGCTATGGAAATGGAAGGCATGTAAGAAACAGACAGAATGAAGCGCTGGGACAGAGCACATGCTGGGGACTGTGGCTTGGTATTCCAGGTGACCAGTGTCTGAAACAGAAGGCACGACGGCACGAACAGTGGAGAATAAGGCAGGACAGATGGAGGGGGCCACAAGCCAAGGGCAGCACCCGAGGCTTCACACCAAAGCTAAATTCCTGAGAAGCAGAACCAAGCAGGTCAGATTTCACCACAAGGGGAAGATGTATGGAACAATTTCCAGGAAGCACCAACCTCCAAGCAGACAGGTAATGCAGCATTGCTACCCTCTGCCCTTCTTACAGGAAGAGCTGATCCATCAAGCAACCCAGTGTCCAATCCATGCACTCACCAGATTCCCAGCATTACTCGGGGTTCAACCCTGATGTAGAAGTTCACTGTGTGAGCAATCTTTGACTCTGGTCTCTTTAAATCCACAAGAAATGGGGCTTTGTCTGGAAAGCAGAAATCATTATCAACCCCCAGAATCAAATTACTTGTCTTTTAATCACAACCAAAAAAAATAATAATAATAATTAACCTTTGAAGGTGAACAAGTTTCTAAGTTGCAAGCCACTAAGCAAAGAGTTTTATCAGCTAACACTAGCTAGCCAGCAGAGTAGTTGCCCAAAAAAGAGCACCTATAGCTAGATTTTAAAATAGAACCAGCACGGCGGTCCATAATAGAGTAAGAGTTTATTCCTGGCTCAAACTAAAAGCAGAGGAAACCATTCTCTGATAAAGTAAGAAGGCCCAGAAGTGAAACCTAGTCATTAGCCACAGGGCAAGAACTGTCTAGAACTAAAGTAACCTAGAGGGCTGGCCAGTAAGAGCTAGGGCTGTTACATGGACTAACACGAAACCCAGTAGTGTCTGTCTCCCTGCCTCCCCTGTTCCTCTGTCTCGCTCTCCCTTCTCCTCTCCTCCTCCTCCTTTCCTCTACTTCTTCCTCCTAGTCCTTCTTCCATACCTTCCCACACACACACACACTCCTCCTCCAAGAAATGCATGTAAGAAGAGGAAAAGGAAAAACAGTATATAGCGAGGTTAGGTATCCATGCCAACCGCTAATTTAAAGACTGAGCTCTGGAATTGTAACCCCACTCACAAAGTCATGTGCCTTTCCCTATTCCCAAGAGCTTAAAGGATTCACACTAGCCTCCAAAGTCAATACTGAATAAATCTAGCCACAAATTGATAATTTACATGTCTTTTTTCATTATGTCATAACATTAAGGGCAGTGAGAGCTTTATTTGGGGAAAATTCATGGGAGAGATATACTTACAAAAATTAAAATAAATCAGCATTTCCATCAGAGGGGGGAAAATGTGTTCTTTTAATGGTTTACTAGTAAAGCTGTTGTACAGAGCTGCAATTTTTCTTCTAAGTGTTGAACAGGAGTGTGGAAAAGATCTGCAAGATATTGGGAAAGAAAGAAGGTTTTCAAAATCAGTCCGAGTTTTGACTTGGTTTGTTTTTTCTCTCAAGGTTCAAATCGAATTTCAGAGACTAACACTGGGAATGCCAGGTAACTTGGCATTTAAGCAAAGTATTTCATGCAACTATGCATAATTTGTCTAAGCTGGGCACTAAAAAGGAACCAGATGAGGAAGGCTGAGCCCCATCCAGTCCTTCAAAAGGTCAGGGCATGACAGGGACGGGACACCAAGAGCTGATCAATGCACCAGGGTCAGACTTGTCCTCTTAGTGTTGCCCCATAGGAGGCCAAAACTGGACCCTAAAGTCATCAGTAAACATGATTCAGATGCTTAATAGTTTCCATGTTTAAAATCGTGCCACACCTCAGCACTATATGGGTTCACTGGTATTACTACTGTCAAAAGCAGTGAGTGACGTCATTAGGTCTTCTATCTTCTGGTTAAGTCTTAGAAAGAAATAAGTCCTATGAGAAAAGACCCCCACTTCTGACACTTCTGAGGTGACATTCCTGGAGGAGGGGCACCTGGGAAGAGCAGGGGAGGGGGGAGGGAATAGGATGGGGCCATGAGCATCTGGATTAATTTATTGTTCTCTACGACACAACCCACCAAAACAGGAGCTATCCACTGACAAGTGATGATTGTCCATTGGGGTGGGGGGTTCCACTAATACCACTTCTGTCTTGAATCACATCTCTCCTACCTTTGAGAGATGAGTGACACAGGAGGTCAATATTATTATCTGCTTGCAGTTTTTGTCCACAATATCTATTTGATAAATCCTTTCCCTATTGTAATTGAGCATTGTTAAGACTATTCATTCTAGGGGCTGGAATGATGGCTCAGGAGTTATGGCACTTGCCTGGCATGTGCAAGTATGTGGGTTCAAACCCCAGCACCACTTACACAACAAAGTGTCTGAGCAACGAAGGCCATATGAAAAACTAGTCAAATTGTGATGCTAGAGAGATAAAAAAGCCCCTGTCTTGATTTTTCTGCTATGCCAGAGGGAGTTTAGAAGACAAGTGTTACCTTTGCTTCACAAATGAGGAGTCTAAAAATCTGAAAATCCTTCCTAAGATTGCAACCCAGTGAATGAGTCACACATTCCCAGCTCTGCCTGACCCAGAGTTCTGTGCTAACTGCAGTGAGCTGTCACTGTCCTGCTGAGCTCTACTTGCCCTTCATGTAGGCAAAGTAAACCCCAAGAACAAGGCCAGCCTCTGAGAAAATTCTGCTCCTAAAGAATCTTTTTTTAGGATCCCCTCCCCTTCTGTACTCTTTCCCTTTCTTGGGGTCCCTACCGCCTTCCACCTTCTTTTCCCCTTGCTGTTCCTATATTCTCAGGAGCCCTCTGATGACAAAGTCACCAAACAAAGACCCTTAAAATATTAATTCTTTTTTTTTAAAGAGAGAAGGACAGTGAGAGAGAGAGAGAGAGAGAGAATCAATTTTATTTAGTTTTTCATGTGGCTTTCGTTGCTCCGATACTTAGTTGTGTACTGGGTGCTGGGGTTCGAACCTGTGTACTTGTACATGCCAGGCAAGTGCCATAACTGTCGAGCCACCGCTCCAGCCCCAAAATATTAATTCTTCCTCAAGTCTTAATGATTTAAAAATCAGAGCACTTATTTATGTCTGGAAGAGGCAAGAAGGGAGAAGACAATGCATCTCTGATGGATCTCCAGCAGTTCTGCAAGAAGAGGAACACATGTGGGATATGAGTATTGGATGGCTCTTCTAATAATCACACATGGAAAATTACCTACCCATAAAATCAATAAGAAATCAATGAAGATGATTGCTTCATAACACTTTAAAATAACCCACATGAAGGCAGCAGGAAGAAGAAGACATCATTGTTCCGATTTTAGAGATAAGAAATCAAAACCCAGAGAAACTACTTTGAGCCACAGATCAAGGCAACAGGGGCAGAAGGGAACACAGGTCTGCAGAGCTGTGCCTGCTCTGGGTTTGGGCCGCCTCCTGCTTTCTCTCTCCAGATTCCCTGTGCTCACTGCTACCCTGCCTGTTAGTCTCCTGCTAAGTTATCTTTTGAAGGTGGGCAGGGAAGTCTCCTGCTAAGTTATCTTTTGAAGGGAAATGTGCTTCTTTTTTAAAGGAATAATTCATATAAGACCCTTCTCTCAAATAGCTCAAGGCACTTCTGTGAGTTGCACTGTGGAAAAAGAACAGAGTGACCAGATCCCTCAGAGCATCAATAATGCAAAGGCTCTTCTTTTAAGTAGGGGGTTGTCAATTTGATTTCCCCTAGATCAGTCGGGGATCAAAAGTCACCAATGGCTAATAGACCTTATTTGAGCGGAAGATGCAGTTTCAGCCTAATCCCTGCTACCAAATGGCCACATCAAACGACGCTGGTGCCTTGGTGTTCTTTGCCTGCCCTTTGATCAGCTGTGGCTATAACTGCACAGCATCCCACAGAGGCCGCTGGATGATTCTTACTGGTGAAACCTGGTAGTCTGAGCTGATAACATTCCTGCTCAGAGGTGTCTACAAACCAGCTTCTGAGAGCTCAAACCCAACCACATTTAGTCGGACAACTATTCCAAATATGAAGACACGTTGTACATCTTTCCTACATGCTGATTCATGCAGCCAACATGTGTGGATCACTGAGTACCACTTAACAGCTCACAACCAAATCCCACCTGCCTTCACACCCACTCCAGTGTCTTCCTTGTGGAAGCCTACCAAAACAGATCTTCACAGGTGACCTTTCCTCTTTCCATCCTTCCTACTACTTACAACAGGGCCTCAGTTTGACCCTGCATTGTTCTCTCATAGCTTTCCCATTATTAGCCCATTTTCCCCACTGTGTGCCAGGCATGAAGCATGTGGTATGTGTGTTTCTTTTACATCCCTCTCTGCTTAGCACACGGCCAAGCTTAGTAAGTATTTGTTGACCCACAAATCGAAGGCTGAAAGGAAGGTGTATTCTTTCATGAGCCATGATTATTGGTAGCTTTGGGATAAAGGGAGGGCTTTGTCCTTTTATTGTTTATTTTGAACAATTGAAAATGACTCGAAGTGAGCTCTGCAACAGCAGGGGTTTTTACCTGTTTCATTTACTCTTGTGAACCCAGGATGTGGGCTCGTGTCTTCTAAATAACCAATACTGTGGGAAGAACGACTAACTTTATCTGCCTACTCATGGGGGGTTTTCTAAGCACTCTAGAAATGTGACAAATTGGAGTGACACAGACAAATAAGGAGGAAAATAGCCCTTTGGCTTCCCCCAACTTCTTTCCTGGGAATATCATCCACTTTTCCAGTTTATAGAAAATCATTTGCAATGGAGACCTACTCTCAATGACCCACCTACCTTAAGCAGCAGATTTGTGGGATGACATTTTTGTAAAATAAATAAATAGATTACCAGGGCACTAAAGCATAATTACTGAAAATATCATGATTAAGTGTTGTCCTTGAGTCTCAAAGCATATCACAACAGATCCAGTGCAAGTTCTCCATGAATGTTTGCTAATCTAAATCCACTTGGCACCAAGAAACAAACAGGATTCCAGATTCCAGAAACAGGTCTATGCCTCAGCCTTAGCATGTCTAATGTTAGATCAATAACCTGTTTGGATGAAGAAACACACTAGTGTTTTATCCTTTCAGAAAGCATGGAGTCTTATTTTTTTTATTAATTACTAAGGCAAGTAACAGGGTCCCCAACTCCCTACTTAACATTCCATTATCAACAAAAGTAGGTTCTCTAAGAGAGTGAACTGTAGCTTTGATTCTCTGCCTAGTCAATGCTCTATTAACATGAACATTAAATAATCCAACATTAAGTCTATCAAAAATAAGAAAGAGAGAGGTGGTAGTCGCCAGCTATCCCAGAACAGCCATTTGGAGTGGGGCAGGAGGGAGTCCTGGGAATTTGAAATTTGAAAAGTGCAAACAGGACATTTGGAAGGTACTAAAGCCCAACAGAGGGGAGGTACAGGTTCTGCACCTCTAGACCAACTAGAGCCACTCTCTGATAACTGCACTAAGCTATGGAAGGAAGCACAGAGAAAAGATCTCCAGAGGTCATCATCACAGTGCACATTCCAAAGTGAAGTCTCCTGGGTCTGGATGTGATTCTAGAATATTATGCAATCAGCACAAATTAAAAAGGAATAGAAAGAAGAAATAGAAACAAAAATGCCAATACCTTCCCACATCAACAAGACAATAGGAAATACACAAGTCTCCTGTGTCCAGGGTCTCCAACAAACAACTGGTTTCCATGCAAACAAGATTGGCAGTAGGCTGCTAATCAATTCCAGTAATTGTTCCAACCAAGGATTCATGGGAAGAAGAGAGTAAAAATTAAAAAAAAAAAAAAACCTCTGATATATAGACATTTTCAGATTTAAACAATGTGAGAACCTTGCACAGGCAATGCCACCGTGTGATTTCAAAGTGCCGCATAGCTTTAGCATTAGGGAAGTGTGTTCTTTAAACGCATGCCTGATCATTCACACTCGGGGAGCTAAGCAGCAATTTTCTGACCTTTTTCCACCTACACAGTTCCTTGACCTAAGAAGAACGGCTGAGATTACTGTACACTATTATTAGTAATGTACAAATTCATCTTCTATATTCGTAAAATGGTCAGATAAAAGAGACTGGATTATAGGAACCTGCACCTCTTTTAAGAATCTCAATTTCAAAGCCCCAAAAAGTTTTAAGTTCCGGAAAAGTTAATTTTGCAAGACTCTCTGGCCCAGGTAGCATTGTGCTTCAAACCTATCCTTAGGTTTGAAGCTAAGCATAAGGCGGCCAAGCCAAAGAGCCCTCACAGAGCTCTGGAGGCCACCGAAGCCCCCGCAGAGCCACAGTTCCTGGCCTTGCATCTGCGGAAGAGGCTAGGGCTGGGCTCCAGTCTCGCTCGCCCCTGCCCCACCTTGGACTGTCCTGCGGGCGCGGCTCCTGCGTAGCGTGTGGGGCGTACTCACCGCAGGTTCCGCAGCACCATGTCCCACCAGGCGGCCACGCAGTCGCAGGCCGGGGGACCGGGAGCCGTCGCCACCTCGCAGTCCTGAGAGTCCATCTTGCTCAGTGTCCCGAGCCTCCGCCACCGCCGCGGGAGCTGTCACCTGGAGCCTCAGCCCGCGTACTCCCCACCCTTGCGGCGCCCACGCCCGCCCTCCCGCGACGCGCCAGACGGCCAGTGGGGAAGCGCAGGGACAGCGCTCTGCATGCTGGCACCGTGGGGTGCGTCTGACCCGCTGACCCTGACCGGCCCCAGGAGCCAGAGGACAGGCTGCTCTCTGCGTCCCACCATACACGCACAGGAGAGACGTACAACAGAAACAAAAGTATCCTAGCGTGTAGCTGTGCAACATTTTACTGATTTTTTTTACTCTTTTTATTCTTTCTTTTATTGAGAGATTTACTATAGAACAGTCATACAAGTTTTTAACAAAATAATATAAAATGTGTATATATTCTGGATATTAGAATTACCCCCAGGAGTGTCCCCCCAATTACCCACCCTTACCCCTCCCTTCCCCTTCCCATAATATCTCTAAAAAAGGATTATGTTGTATAACATTACACCTTATCTGGATTTAACACATGATACTAGACGACCTCTCTCAATGGCCAGAGTCTAGTTCCAGCCTCCACAGATGAGTGGAGACATTCGGCACTTGGTTTTCTGGGTTAAGCTGATTTTATTCAGCAAAATTTCTTCCATAGCCATCCATTTACCTTCAAAGGCTACAATATCATTGTTTCTAATTGCTGTGTAGAATTCCATGGTAGAAATGTACCACAGTTTTTGGATCCATTCATCCAGTGAGAGACATCTGGGTTGTTTCCATAACCTAGCAATAGTAAATTGAGCTGCTATGAACATAGATATTGCTGTGTCACTATAATGAGCTGATTCTAAATCCCCTGGAAAAATACCCAGGATCGTATGGTTGATTCCCATTACACATCTGTGTGCGTGCAGGGGCCAGAGACCTATAGGAAGTTATATTTTTAATCATGGTAGAATTAAAATAAAAATTGAAAAGGCACAGCATTAAACGATCTTCGTATCATTACTGTTGCAAGAAATGCTGAGGTTTTCTTTGAAGCTTGGGAAACAGTTGGTCTGTCTATGGGGTTATGAACTAGTTACTCCAGGAATCCAAAGATAAAATCTTTTGGGTGTTCTGTTTATTTAGCAGCACTAGCAGAACTCCGTTTTCATTCACACCTTGTATTGGCTGGTACCTGGTACAGGTTTAGATTATACAATCGTCTCCTAGGAGATGGGATTATGTGCCTACCAGAGCTGTTCTGGGGAAGCCACAGGGCACAGGTGTGGGAGAAGGAGAAGATAAAGGATGCATTTTGATGCCAGCATCAAGGCTTGGTTTTGGGTGAAGCAGCATCCTTGATGCTGCAACCTCGGAGAGGAAATGTGATTTTCTGTGGTGCTGTTCTGTTTGGGCAGAGGGCACAGCAGGGGATTGCCAGCCCCCAGAAAGTGCATAGAGACCCATCTGCTTGGGGATAATAGGACAGTATGGAGGAAAGACACATTTTTCAAGAAGGGATTCTTTTTTGAGGACTAGCCCACTTCATAGGACTGGCCAGGCAAAGAGAGATTTTGTTCACTGCTTCTTATAGTCATCCTGGGAATGCCCTTTTTCTGATTTACATCAAGACAGAAGAATCAGGTGAAGCAGGACCAATGGGGTCTCAGCCAGATTGATGAGGCAAGCTACAGGTGAGTTTTCACAGGGCTACACCCTGCGTGATGAGAGAAGTTCAAGCAGATGTCTGATTCCACCCCAGGAGTTGGTCAGAAAGATGGTCTGGAATCTCACAGAACTGTTCAGGGAAGCTCTGGATGAGAGCTGGCCTTCCTTGCCTTACAGAGATGGAAGAGCCAGAGATGTCTAGCAGAAGACGGAGGAGAGAAAACCAGCTGGCATGGCCCCAGATTCTCTTTCCATCTGTTGAAGTTGAGAGAGGAGAGGCCTGCCTGCTAATTGAAGCCATAAAGTTGTGAACCTAAGCCCAATTTCTAGGGAAACATTTGACATGATCAGCAAAATCTCTGAAGTTGAAAATCACTTCATCAAGATGGTATAAATTAAGGGTGGGAGAGAGGCTTCCCCACTATAAGTAGCCCCCTTTTGAGTGGAAAAGGGGAAATCAGAGAGCAGTCTCCAATGATTGGGCCGAATCTAAGAAAACAAAAGTTCATTTATTCAGCCCCTACAGACCACACTGGGCACTATAGGGATATACACCAGATTCCCACCTCGTAGAAAGACATCTTAGGGGCCAGAGTGGTAGCTCAGCAGTTACTGTCCTTGTCTGGCATGCTTGAGGTTGTGGGTTCAAATCCCAGCACCACCTACACAATGAAGGGTCAGAGTGAAGAAAGCCACATGGAAAAAAAAATAAAATTGATTCTCTCTTTCCCTCTCTCTCTTAAAAAAAAGAAATGATGTATCTTAGAATAAGTCTTAAAAATACTTATCTTGGGGCTGGAGCCGTGGCTCAGCAGTTTTGGCACTTGCCTGACAAGCACAAGGACCCGGGTTCAAACCCCAGCACCACATACATAACTAAGTGTTGGAGCAACTAAGGCCATGTGAAAAACTAAATAAAGTTGTTTATCTCTTTCTCTGTCTCTCTCACTGTCCCTCTCTCTTTAGAAAAAAGAACGAAAGAAAGAAAAAAGAAAGAAAGAAAGAAAGAAGGAAAGAAATATCTTAAAATGAAGCATGAGCCAGATACAATAGCACATGCCTGTAATTCTAGTGACTCAGCAGGTTCGGGAAGGAGGATCACTAGTTTGAGGCCAGCCTCAGCAACTTAGGGAGACCCTCAATAACTCAGTGAGACCCTGTCTCAAAATAAAAATTAAGAAGAGCTGAAGATGTAGCTCAGTGGTAAAGCAACCCTAGATTCAAGTTCAATACCCTGGTACAAAAAGAAGAAGTAGTTGAAGAAGAAGAGGAGGAGGAAAAGGAGGAGGGGTAGGGGAGGGGAGAGGGAGGGAAAGTGGAAGAGGAATAAATGAAAAGTCCCCCAAGGAAATCCAGTCACGGAATGCCAGGGATTGGAGAAGGAAACAGCGAGTTGACCACTAAAGAGTGTGCAGGAACATTTCAGGGTGATGGAAATAGTCTCTCAGGCTTTACAGTGGTTACATGACTGTAATGCTCACCAAAATTCACAAAACTGGAAACTCTTCAAGGGTGAAGTTGGCCAAATGTAAACTATACCTCAATAAACCTGACATTTTTTTTAGTGATGCTGGGGATCGAATGCTGGAAATTAAGCCCAGGGCCTTGCACATGCTAGGTGAACACTTTACCACTGAACTATAATTCCAGCCCAAACCTGACATTTACAAAAGTGACCTAAGAAATGCACAGATAGACTACATAAAAGAACAAGTCCTATGCCACACTGTATAAATGTTTAAACAAAGCCACTGGTTCACATACCTCAGAAACCAATAGTTGAGATGTTATTTGCACTAGTAGAAAAAAAATTTTCAATTGCAAATAGGTTAATTTTGCCTCCTAAAATTATTCTGGAATAAAAGAAATGAGGAATAGGAGTGATGGTCTCTCAGCTGCCACACTGCTGTGGAGAGAAATAGCATTTAAGGACTGAAGAATCAGAAAAGGACAAATTGATGATTTTCTATTATTTGAAGAATAATAACAGTAAGTTTCTATTCCCTTGCATTTTTTAAAATTTAATTTTATTGAGACATAATTCACTTAACAAAAAAATTCACCTTTTTTGAGTATAAAACTCAGTAGCTTTACTATATTCAGACCTGTGCATCTGGCACTGTTACTTAATTTTAGAACATTTTCACCACCTTCAAAAGAAACCCCATGCCCATTAGCAGTTACCACAATTTCCTTCCCTCTGCCCTAAGCAACCACTAACATACCTTCTGGCTCTATGGATTTACCTGTTCTGGCCATTTCCTTAGTGTATTTTCAAGGTTTATCCATGTGTAATGCTTTATTCTTTTTACGCCTGAGTAATGTTCCATTGTGTGAATATGCCACACTTTGTTTATCCTTTCAGCAGCTGATTGACGGTTGAGTTGTTTCTACATTTTTGCTATTATAAATAATGTTGCTATAAGTGTATACTTTTTGGTGTGGATGTATATTTTCATTTCTCTTGAACACATACGGAGTAGTGAAATTACTGTGTCTTATGGGTAGTTTGGTGTTTAATTTTTGAGCAGTTACTGAACTATTTTGCAAAATGGCTACACCAATATACAATCCCATAACGGAGCTTGTAAGCTACTGTCTTGCATTTTCCTGTTTCGCCTTTTCATCCTGTCTGAGCTTTCCATGCACAAATAGGGAAATTTAAAAAAAATCTGATGCTGTTAAGATTGAACTGAAACATTTAAAGGAAGTTTAAGAATAGTCATAGAAGATAGGGAATGACTCAGAGCATTTATTTTTCTGTGTTAAAGTTTTGTATTGCCCTTGCCTGTATTTTTTTTTTTTTTAAAGAGAGAGGGACAGTGAGAGAGACAGAGAAAAACAACTTTATTTAGTTTTTCACTTGGCCTTCGTTGCTCCAACACTTAGCTGCATAAGTGGTGCTGGGGTTTGAACCCGGGTCTTCATGCTTGCCAGGCAAGCGCCGAAACCACTGAGCCACCACTCCAGTCCCATGCCCTTGCCTGTATTAAGCCTAATTTAAGACCATTTATTCTAAGTTCAAGAATGAATGTTAGATTATTCTTGTGTGCTTGGAGCTGAGAATGCTAACTTTGGGCTTCCTTTTAGCTGAAAGGGTGCTTTCTTTGAGAACAACAAGTGATGAGATCATGGGTGTCTTTTAGTTGAAACTGAAATGGCTCAAATGTGCTGTTTCTTCCAAAGAAACCTCCACATTCCAAGGCATGGCCTACATTTCCCCTTGCTGTTCCATGGAAACAGATGGGACTCAGTTTTTCTAACATCAATGGAAGGACTGAGCCAGGATTAACGCACAGGGTTACAATTCCCTCCTATCTTTCTGGTTCCTCGTTCTCAAATGTCTTCCAGCTATTCCTTAGAAGTTAGTTACCCTGAGGCTGGGGTGTAGCTCTGGGGTACAGGGTGCCCATAGTATGCACAAGGCCATGGAGTCTATCCCAAGCGCACCGCGTGCATGCCCTCACACACGCACACACACACACACACACACACACACTTTAGTTATTCTCGAGGGTTCCTTCTTAGCCCTGCTTCTCTTCTTGTATTATTTAAACAGGATTTCTAAAACCACATTCATTCATTTGGGAGGCTGAGGGATAAACACAGTAACATATGTTCTTTTGGCTAGGACTTCAGTCTCAAAATCTTTGCTTGCCTAGTATTCCTTAAGAATCGCCAACGGGAAATTATAGAAATCAGCATTTTTCTAAGTTCTTTTCCGCTACCCCTCCTCCAAACCTGTTCCACTTGCAGAATTCCTTGCGTTGAGAAACAACTTCATCACACACCAAGTTTCCTAAACCATTAACTTGGTATTCATCTTGATTCTTCTGTTTCCTATAAGCCCAGCATTCCCTCCAGATAGAATTGGTATTATACCTTGATGTGATATTTCTTTGAAAAATATTTACCAAGCACATTATATATAGTATCTGACTTTGGAAGCTCACACTCTAGTTGCACAGAGAGGACCTGCAGATATGAAAAGCTATATAGCAACCTATGAGTTGTCACTAGGTGATAAATGAACACATATTACAGATAATACACATTACCACAGACTCAATAGGAAACATCTTTGAAGTCTGAAGAGGTCAGGTAAGGATTCCAGGGAGGTACCATTCTGTTGCTTAGTAACAGCCTCAGAGATAGAAGGTGATAATTTAAAAAGGCTTTCCAAAGAGGCCCATGGAATGTTAAAACTGGAAGATAAATAAGCAGCCATTTACTCCTGTCTTACATAGAGGAAACCAAGACTCAGACCAACTGGTAAAAGATGAGTCACATTCATTCAGCACTTACTGAGTGCCCACTCTATGCTAGGTTCATCGAGGGCTGCACTTATTCAATAGAGCAGGCAAAGTGAAGCTGATTATCAAAGAACATCAGCACCTGGCAAGAAAGTAACCTGCCGGCAGAGCATTGCCAGGAGCAGGGCAATGACACAATGGTGGGGGACTCAACAGGTGGTTGCAAATTGGGTTACTAGTTCTTCCACTTACCTGGAAAATGGCAGAATTAAAATAGTTGCATCACAGATTAGGTAGGCCCTAATTATTTCTGCTTCTTGAGTCATCAGGGAGGTAGAATTTACCACCACCTACAGTGTCCAGTCATATAGCACCTGGATATACATTATGCAGATATCCCGGTAGGAAATTCTGAAGCAATCTTTGTAGTGTTTGCTCTAGGGAAGGTGACACATGCCTGGATTTTGTGAGGTGGTTTTTGCAGTTGATTTTAGGACAATATAAACAAGGAGGCTGGGAGAGTTGCACCATAAAAGTCTGTTCTTTTGTTCTTGACTTCTACTTGAATGTATGTGTGTGTGTATGTATGTGTGTGAGAGTGTGTGTGTATGTGTGTGCGTGTGTATGTGTGTGTATATGTGTGTGTGAGAGAGTATGTGTGTGTATGTGTGTGTGTGTGTGCGCGCGCATTGAATACTTGTCTAATAAATCTAGAGTAAAGGCCCTTCTGTGGTCCTCAGGCCAGCCTTAGGGTAAATAATGACCGGGGCTTTTACCCCAGAGGGAAGTAAACAGGAAAAGCGAAAAGATTAGGTAAGGATATGAAAAAATATCTTTCTGAAAATGAAAGCACACATATGAAGACATTGAGAAGACAGGAAAAAAGTCACAGCTGGGGATGAAGTAAACAGGAACTGGCCGTTCAGTCCCAAGAGACTAAAGGATTCTAATCTGAGCTTTCTGAAAGCCTGATATCAGTTTGCATTAATCTATTCCCCATTGTTTACAGAATCTCCAAAGACATTTCTGAAAGGAGCCTCACTCCCTATTGCCCCTGTTCATGCCCAAGTGTACACCCAGCACAGCTTGAAATTCATGTATCTTTTCATCTTTGCCGTTAGTTTTTAAACAAACAGGAAGAGACCCCAGGGGACTTCCACTGCCTGGGCCAAGATGTCAGGTAGCCTGAGGTGGGTCTTCCATCTTCACCCAACTTGGCCTTACTTACACAGAGCACCCTGCCCCCAGAAAGCAGGTTTAAAATAATAACACATAGTGTGAAACGAGATCACAGATATGAAAGCTCTTCTTTGAAGTTAAAAAAATTTTAGCCTGCAAGTACACAGAATTGATATTATTTATTAATGAATGCATTCTATACTGTCTACGTCAGGTTCCTAGATACACTGCAATTCCTTCATTTAAAGGACAATCATCAGCATTATGGCTTATAGACCAATTAAACAAAAGTTTAATTACTAATAAATACTAATATGAAAATGTACCTAAAAGTTCATACAGTCTTTTTCTTCTGCTTTACTCCTACCAAAAGGAATTAAAAATTGATATCACAGGAACTCGCTCCCTTCCTTAGAGCTGGAAAACAAAGGAATGTGTGGGGGTGGGGTGAGGGTGGAGGATGCTCTTCCCTCTCCTGCCTACTAAGTGTCAAAGAAGGTAGGAAACTCTCCAAGGAATCCTCCCAACCCAGAAATCAGAATTTAATTAGCAAACACCAGCTTATTAATCCAGAGGCAAATGTTGGATAGCATTGTGAGGTGAGGGGACAGGTTAAACAATTTGCCAGGGGAGGGAGATTCAGGGTACTGGGAACCGAACCCCAGGGCACTTTACCACTGAGCTACCTCCCCACTCCTTTTTTAATTTTATTTTGAGACGTGGTCTTGCTAAGTTGCTGAGACTGGACTCCAACTTGTGATCCTCCTGCCTCAGCTTCCTGAATCTTTGGGATTGTAGGCTTGTGCCACCATGCCCTGCTTGGTTAAATGATTTTTAAACAGAAGGGCAATACTTGATCATACGCAACCCTATAGTCTTGCCCTATATAAGTCAGGAATCCTTTTTATGTTTTGCATTACTTATCAAGTAAGGAACAAAATTCACATATCCAGGACATCTGTATCTCCAGCACCTAACATAATGTCTGGCACAAAAGAGGCATTGGGTCAATATCTTATAAAATGAATGAATAATTGAAAAATTTGAGTCTGTCCAGCAGCCAGTCCAATACCACAAGACTCCATCTCCCCATCACACACCTTCTTCACAGGTCCCTCTATACATCTCTGATTCATACCTACAGAATTCAGAACTACAGGATAATGGCAAGGAAGAACCCAGGCCATGCAAATGTGCTGCAAGGTGAGCTGTGGAGGCTGGTTGCAGGGTTCCCTGACCTGTTCTCAGCCCCACCCACCTCTAACCAGGTTCTGGGCTTACTGTGAAGGTGTGATCTCCCTCCTCCATGCCTTTAGACTGGTGCTCCTTCTCTTGTGCAATGCCACTCACCAACTGACAGCTTTATCCTGACAGGCACTAGAGATGAGAGGTGGAATTTAAGACATCACGCCTGATCTTAGGAACTGATAGTGTGGTCAGGGAGATGATACCTTATTCTTCATTTATTCTACAAATATAATTCAGCATATGTGCTAAGTATTATTCCTGGGATTTCAAAATTGACTGAGATGTCCCTGCTCTTGTGATACTGACATTTTAGGAAAAAAAATAACCGCAGCTATGAAAATAAATAATTTTAATTCAGATAAGTGCTAACAAAGTTAAATCAGATAATAGAGACACTGTTTAATCTGAGATCTTAATGACAAGACTTCAGGGTAGAGAGGAAGCCAGAGAAAGTAGCAAGAAAGACAAGCTTGACATGTTCACGACCCAGCAAGGATGGATGGTGTGGGGCTGGAGCAGTGGCTCAGCGGTTACGGCGCTTGCCTTGCATGCGCTAGTATGTGAGTTCAAACCCCAGTACCATGTACACAGCAAAGTCTCAGAGCAATGAAGGCCACATGAATTGTTTCTTGCTTTCTCTCTCTCACACTGTTCTTCTCTCTTAGAAGAAGAAGAGGAAGAGGAAGAGGAGGAGGAGGGTGTGATAGAAGCATGTGAGTCACAAGTGGGTGACAAAAGAGATGAGGTCAGAGAAGTAGGCAGGGCCTGACTCTGCAAGGTCATGTCCCTTGCACTAAGAAGTGTGGCCTGACTACCTCTCAAACTTCTAAGGAGAAGGAAAGATGTTCTTAGTTACTTTGATTTTTTAGTTACTTACAGCTGAATTTAATACTAATTTTCACTCTATGTTATATCATTATTTCTTTCAATAGAACTGTACATGTCCCAAATCTTTGAGATAAATCAACAATCTGAGCAGCTAAACCATATGTATCCTGTAGCTCCAAATGCTTGTCCCTGTGTGTGGACCATCCTCCTTCCTCACAGACAGACAGACAGACACACACACACACACACGCCTATCTAAGCAGCATGGTCCCAGCTGGATGGTGGTGGGGAAGGTGGGCACAACAGAGATCCTTGGCAAAACTAAAGACACAAGGCTAAAGATGGACTTGGTCTCCAGGACTGCTGCTTCCGAGAGCACCTGGAGAAATTGACCTCCCAGGTAGAATGGTCAAGCTGGAACACTTAGGAGCACTGGCCCCTACTCTGTGACTTCTAAAATTGTTTAACAAGCACAGAGCACATGGTCTGTTGAAAACACTTCCATCTAGACTAATTCAGCTCTTCATACTAGGGTTGCTACAATTAGAAAATGCTTATTATTTCAAAAGTTGAAGGAATAACCAACTGAATTCTCTCCAGCGGGCAGTTCCATCAAACACCACCAGAGCCATCTCAATGAACACACCATTGAAAACAGCATGCTTAAATGCAAATGTAACCTAAAGACGTTCCCTCCAGCCCTGCCATCCAACCAGATAATTATCCTGAAGCTCCTCTTATGCACAAATTCCTGAATCCCAGCTGTCCAAATTCTCAGTGGCCTTTGCAGAGACATTGACAGGCACTCCCAGGGATAGCTGCTCTTAACTAGAATATTACTATAAATTCAGCGAAGACTTTGTTTAGGGCAATTTAAATAGCCCAGAAATACTGACTCGTATGTGTGTCCCATAATCCCTGCCTCACCTTCCAGGGTGATAAAGCTGGTTTTGACCTAGTTCACAAGACTCTGTGTGGGCACTGACTTTGATCAGACTTATTTGATATCTTTGATAGGAGATGACGTCTGAGCCCTCTCCCTGAGAGCTATTTTTGGACTGAACACAGTAAGGACTAATAAGATCCATAAATAAGCACTTGAGCCTTAGCTGCTGACTCTGGGAGGTGCTGCTGCTACAAGTATAGAAGATCGTGGGATGAGAAAAGGCAGCCATTTCCTCCATGCAAGTAACATTGAAGAGAAGACTTTTGCATCCTTTCTGCATAAGGGAACAGGGCCCTTGATCTATTCAAAATAGAAGACACTTTCCATATCAAGGATAACATGATATTCTGTGTGACCTTTTTTTTATACTATCTTTTCTTTTATTTTCTTTCTTTAAGAGTGAAAGAGGGAGAAAGAGAGAATCAATTTTATTTATTTTTTTCATCTGTTTTTTGTTTCTCTGACACTTAGTTGTGTATGTGGTGCTGGGGTTTGAATCCTGGTCCTTGCACATTCCAGGCAAGCATTCAAACCTCTGAGCCACTGCTCCAGTCCTAAGTATTATATTTTTATATATTCTTTATTTCATTTTTTTGTGGTACTGGGGATTGAACTCAGGGCCTTGAGCATGCTAGGCAAGAACTCTACCACTGAGCTACATCCCCAAACCCTGGAGAGTTTTTTGTTTTGTTTTGTTTTGTTGTTGTTTAAAGAGAGAAAGAATCAATTTTATTTATTCGTCTGGTTTTTGTTTCTCTGACACTCATCAATGCATGTGGTACTGGGATCTGAAGCCTGGTCCTTGTGCATGCCAAGCAAGTGCTGTAACTGCTGAGCCACCACTCCAGCTCCAGTGGCCCCCAGTTTCTAAGAAGCAAGAAGCAACTCATAGAAACTACATGATTAAGAAACAGAAAGAATTGGTGTTTAGAAGAAACCATAGAGACACCTAGTTTCCATCAAAACAGAAATACAATATGCTCACTAAAGATGAAGGCACCAGGTGAGCACAAGGAGGTTGTGCTTTGATGAGTATTTGACCAAGTGTCAGAATTATCTTCCATTGTAATCCCTTTATGCAAACTTTCAATTATGCTGAATATAGGGTTTTTATTGAGTGCTATAAAATAAAAGCTAAGGCAGATCAATGAAGAAGTCATGTGGTTTGTCGGGAATGGAGTATCATTAGAACTTACATTGCAGGGCTGGAGTGGAGGCCCGGCTGTTATGGCGATCACCTGACATGCGCGAGTACACCGACTTCAAACCCCAGCACCACGTACTGCAGCGAAGTCTTGGGGCAACGAAAGCCACATGAAAAAATAAATAAAAAATGGTTAAAAAAAAAACAACTTACATTGCTAGTGTAATCATAACCACTGTCTCTTGTACCCCTTCAGCAAAGGCACAATGAATTGGGATGAGGGCAATAAAAAGAGGTCTTCTAAAATGAAAGACTTGTTGAAAATCCACCTATATTTATAGCTCTCAATAGCAAGTTAAAATGCTGCTTTGATTCTATACTATTTATTATCATGGGAGCTACTAGACTGATGGGGGTTTTGCACAGTTTATTTAAAAAGCACAAAGAACACATACTGTGATTTTTAGATCTGACACTTGAGGGCAGCAGTGAGCCAGCGAGGAGCATCAACAATGACGATGCCTTTGAGCTAGGAAGTTTAAATCCAGAAATCGAGATGTTGGTTTAGTTGTTCAAAAATCATTTATACTTTTTTTAAACCTTTAAAATTAAATATTAGAAGAATTCACTCTTCTAGCATATGTTTTCTGCTCCACATCAGTGCTTAATTCCCAAGTTCACACATATACATTTTTTTCTATTGCAATTTTCTTCTTTAACCCATTGAGAAGTTTGGTCATTTTAAAGTCCAGAAATTTCTTCCTGACCAGCCCAGCCTGAAGCAGGAGAAGCAAAGTCAACCCCAGGGGTAGGCACAGCAGGTAACAAGAGAGCCTTTGTGGAGAATCCACTTAATTAAGGTGCTGGGAACCTTGTTAGACAAATCTGTCTCCAAGGGCTGCTTTTATAAAGTGAGAGAACACGGGGGGCACTCCTGCATCCTCCCCAAAGACCGATTTATTTCATCCCTGCCTATCTGAAAACTGCTTTTCTGGCATGACGCAGCAGATCCCCCACCTCTGAAGAAAAAGATGTGCCCATCCTCAGGTTTGCTTTCACAGCTGTCAAGAGGTTTTATAAACAAAGGGACCACAGCCAATCAGTCATTAGACCCCAAAAGGGGCGGGCAGAGACAAGAACAGAGGTTTGGGGGTGGAAGGAAGTGTTTACTGAGGCCTGCTGGAGAATAAACACCCTGGAAGGAGGTTAGGAGGTTGGGGGCTCACTTTCCATGTGGCCCCAGAACAGCCCCTCTGGCTGCTGCACCTGCTCCACCATAGGCCCTTTGTGAGGTTGTCAGACTGGGTTTTAGTTTTTAGGCACAGCCCCAGCTGCCCTCCTGCTCGAGACTTCCCTTTCACGCAGCTGTTACTGCGGCTTTCCAGTGCTCCAGTGCACAGGTGCTAGGTTTTCCTCTGTCTTTGTCTGCCTGGACAACTGGGAAGAGCCATGGTAGCTTTAGGAGTGGGGTGGGGAGGAAGCATGGGACTGAGTTCTTCCTCAGCAACTGGGCAGCTCCTAACCACTGCTGCACCCCACGGAAGGTCACTCTTCCTGATCCCACCAAGGACTTCCAGCCCAGGCACTGAACACCAATTCAGGGCCTCCAGAACGGGTATCAAGTGAACATTTTACAGTTCACTGGCACCTTGAGTTACCAGTAAGGAAGCTCAGAGCCTGGAGACACACTGCAATGCCACAATGCCATTTCCCCACACCATAGACCCACTCTGAAAAAAAGGTTTCCTCCTATGGACTCAATGTTAGGTAATTTCTTTCTTCAACTCTTGAAGAAATAATGATACTCATTTATTATAACATTTCCAGCCAATTTGACACTCTAGACAAACCTCTGCAGAATTTCACATTCCTGATTTTTTTTTAAGAGAGAGAGAGAAAGAGAATTCCTTTGAACATTTCACACAGGATCTGCCACTAAGTTCTCACAGCCTTGTGGGGCAGGTGCTCTTATTACTCCTGTTCTTAAAGCTGAAGTCCCTGAGACACAAGGACCCAAGTGATGATTCCAAAGCCAAGTGTTGAGCAAGTAGGGAGCCTGGATTTGAACGGAGGCACTCCAGAGCCCTTGCTGCTGCTGCTGCTGCTACTGCTTCCGCTGCTTCTTCTGCTTCTTCTTCTTCTTCTTCTTCTTCTTCTTCTTCTTCTTCTTCTTCTAAGAGAGAAGGACAGCAAGAGACAGAGACAGAGAGAATCAATTTTTATTGAGTTTTTCTCATGGTTTTCATTGCTCTGACACTTAGTTGTGTACGTGGGTGCTGGGGTTTGAACCTGTGTACTTGCGCATGACAGGCAAGTGCTGTAACTGCCAAGCCACCACTCCAGCCCCAGAGCCCTTGCTTCTATTACTAGATTATGCTGCAGTTTGGGCAGTTCAGGACATTTGGCCAGCTGGAACGCAGAGTTGCAAGAGCTGGTTAGAAAGGAGACTTCAGGCTAAGGAGTCTGAATTTTATCCTGAGCACAATGATGGATTGAAAGCAAAGGTATGTCCTGATCTGGGTTCCAGTTGGACCTGTGCTTTTGGAAGGATTGGTGGGGCCAAGCAGGACAGTGTAAGGAAGCCATTGTAGTGACTGAATCAAGAAAAGAGGCAGTAAAGATGGGTGGAAAAGGGGTTGGATTTGGAGCTTTGTTGAGATGAGGCTGGAGCCATGACTCTTGGAAAAACCCAGTCCCGGTGAGGAGAACTGATATCAAAGGCATAAGGAGCCATGAGGACAAAAAAGTAGCAGACAAAGCCCAGTTTGCACGAAGTACAATTCACTGGGGGCTTACAGACAGAGGTGTATCTTGGGCAGAAGCAAGACAGGAGGGTGTCTGTGCCCCAAGGCTGGAGGAAGGGATTTTTATATGCTAAGCTACACAAAACTGGGCCATGGACAACTGGAAAGTAACTGGGCTTTCTCAAAAACTATTAGCATGTCCAACATCAATAAAGAAATAGTCTGAGTCACTGACTTAGCTCAGCATGCTCAGCTGACTATCTTAATGACTTTGTCCTATAAGGTTTAGAATGTGTGCCAGGGTCCCTTGGTGGGCAAGATGGCTGTAGTCATGTCAAGCTGGATCCCTAAAGTGATGGACTGTGGAGAGAGAGGCCTTATGCTTAGCCCCTGGCTTAGGTGACTGTGTGGCTTTTCTCAGATATACTGGGAACACTGGACTAACAGCAGGTTTAGAAGAAAAGGGGGATTCAATTCAGGTGCCTGTGGGAACCCCCCTAGGAGATAAAGACCTTAATTAGGTCATTGGAATGGAAAAAAGGAGGCAAGTGTGAAATTATTTTAAAGCAGGTGTTTTTCACCTGGATAGAACTCAGGAGGTCTGTTAACTTGGATGAAAATATATTCTGTCTTTATTTTCACTTTTCTCCTACCATCACACAGCTTATCCTATTCTATTTTTTTTTTTTTTTTTTGAGGGAAGGACAGTGAGAGAGAGAGAGAGACAGAGAGAATCAATTTTTATTGAGTTTTTCACAGGGCTTTCGTTGCTCTGATACTTATGTGTATACGTGAGTGCTGGGGTTTGAACCCGTGTACTTGCGCATGCTGGGCAAGCACCGTAACCGCAGAGCCACCACTCTGGCCCACTATTCTTCTATTATTAATGTAAGAAAATTATAATAGTAATGTTAGCAATATCTATGACTTAATCATCAATAAAAATCACAGAATCTTCATGTTATTTTTCCGTATCATGTTCATGCATATTTCACTTGTAAATATTTGAAAGTATCAATTTAATTGGTTCTTTTCAGATGTATGTGACAATAGACAATGACATAATTATAAAAGCATGGTGTATAACTTGTTCTAATTCAGTCCCCAGTATTACCCCTTCCCCACTTTTCCACCCACCCCCTGTTCTTTGAAGATATACACAACAATAGAATAAACAATCACATAATTATAAAAGCATGGAGTATAATTTGTTCTAATTCGGTCCCCAGTATTTCCTCTTACCCCTTCATCCTGTTCTCTTCCCTCTACTCTACTGTTCTTGCTGCTATTTACTCATAGTTTTTTAGTTAGTGTCTTGTTGATGTACATGTAGATGAGATTCACCATGGCGTGTTCAAATAGGAACCCAGGAAAGGTAAGTCGGATTCGTTGCACGAACTTTCCCTCTCATCCCCCCTCCCTCAGTTTCCTTCTCCTTTGTCTATTTCTCTACTCTTCTCCTTATTGTGGATTAGCTTCCACATATCAGAGAGAACATTCAGTCTTTGGCTTTTTGAGACTGGCTTATTTCCCTTAGCCTGACATCCTCCAGTTCCATCATTTGCTAGCACGTGACATAGTGTCATTCTTCCTTGTGGCTGATTAATACTCCCTTGTGTGTATAGTATCGTTTGTATTCATCACTACTTTTTTTTGAGGTTATATTCATTTTTATTAAGGATATACATTCACATATTAAGGACATGAACTTTTGATCACATACAATAAAAATATTTACCCACAGAAATTTTATGTACAGAAAAATTGTTTTCTTAACATGTGAAAGTCCAAAGAATCATCACTACTTTTAAAATTCTGGACGTTAGACCTGACAGCGAATCTGAGTACTGTTTCATACTTCATTATCACCTTACTACATGTTTCAATATGTCAGTACTTTTACAATTTTAAAAACTGTATTTTAAAAAATGTATCCTTTGTAATCCTATGTTTTCTTTTATGAATTTAAAAGCATTATTCTGGGGCTCATTATTCTGAGCCCCAGGGGTGGCTCAATTGTACAGCGCTTGCCTGGCATGCACAAGGACCCAGGTTTAAACCCCAGCACCACATGCACAACTGTCAGAAAAGGAAAAACTAGATGAAAAAAATAAAAAAAATTGACTCTCTCTCAAAAAAATAAAAAGCGGTATTCTAAAAAGCAATACAACGTCTTCATCAGAATGCCGAATGCTTTGATGATTAAAAAGGGGTTAAGGGATTGAGAAAGGAGGTCTAGTATCATGTTTTAAATCCGGATAAGGTATAATGTCATACAACCTAATACATTTTTAGAGATGTTTGGGGAAGGGGAGGGGAGGGATAAGGGTAGGTAATTGGGGAGGGGGGCTCTTGGGGGTAAATCTAATTTTCAGAATCTATATATATTATATTATTTCATTAGAAGCTTTGTGATTTTTCAACAAACAAATTTCTGAATAAAAAAGTTTTTAAAAAGGGGTTAAGGGGGGCTAGCGCGATGGCTCAGTGTTTATGGCGCTTGGCTCACATATGCGAGTACTCAGTTCAAACCCCAACACCACGTATACAACAAAGTGTCAGAGGAATGAAAGTCACATGAAAAACAAAATAAAATTTGCTTCTCTCTCTCTCACACTGTCCCTCTCTCTTTAAAAAAAAAAAAAAAAAAGAGGAGGGCTTAAAGGGGCTGAAGTGGCTCAGCAGTTGGAGCACTTCCCTGTCATGTAAAAGGACCTGGGTTTGAACCCAAGCACCACATGCTGAGCTAAGTGTTGGAGATACAAAGGCCAGATGAAAAAACAAATTATATCAATTCTTTCTCTCTCTCTCTCCCTTTCTCTCTCCCTTTTTCTCTCTTTAAAAAAGGTGGGGGTGATTAAGAAAACATGATTTAAAGGTAAAATAAATTACACACTGTTAATGATTGAAAATGAAGGTAAGGGTTCAGAAGGAGGAAAACTAGGAGTCTCCAAGAACGGTTGGCTAAATGACCTAGTGATCGATAGTGACAGATTCCATCATAGAGAACAAAGAGGAAGCAGAAGTTTACAGAGGATGAGCTCATGTGTGACAATGTCATGTGTAGGAGTCCCACAGGGCAAATGCTTGGGGCTATCCAGTGGAACACTGGCAGTGTGGCCGTGAGCTCCGACAGGAGCAGTCACAGGAAGAGAAATTTCATTTCAGAGACAACTTCATGGACTTGTTACAATGTGAACAAACTTATCGAGGAAGAGCCCCGGCGGCACCTACCCAAGGAAACCTCGAGGGAAAGGTGGTGACCAAGAGAACCACTATCAAGTCATCAGAGGGAGTTAAGAACCAGCAGAAGTGGCATCCTGGGAGCCAGAGGAGAAAGAATTCGGGGGAGAGTGATGTCAACATCGTCAGAGGCAGCAGAAAGACCAAATCAGATGAGGACAGATTTGAGGCCCCAGAGTCAGCTGGGGTGACTCTAGAGGACAGCCCTGTAAAACTGTAAGAACAAATCCCAGTGAATTGAGTTAACTGAAAGAAAGTGCAGACCTTGAGTTTGGGCTACTCTTTCAAGACATATCATGGGTGGGGTGACATAGACCATTTTCAAAAGGGAGAAAGAGAGAGAGGGAAATAGTATTTAAAAGATTAGAGCCAGGCATGATGGCACACGCCTGTAATCCCAGCAGTTCAGGAGACTGAGGCAGGAGGAACACAAGTTCAAGGCCAGCCACAGCAACGAGGCAAGGTCCTGAGCAACTTTGTGAAACCCTGTCTCAAAATAAAAAGAAAAAAGGGATGGGGTTGTGGTTCAGTGGTTAAGCACCTTGGGTTCAATCCCCACTACCAAAAAAAGAGTATAAAAAGACATGTAGTGATAGGAGAGGGGGAATAGACATCCAGATACCTTTAAACCTCTAGATAAGAAGTAAGCAGTAGGGCTGGAGCAGTGGATCAGTGGTTATGGCACTTGCCTGGCAAACATGTAGACATGGGTTCAAACCCTAGCGCCACCTACACAAGGAAGTGTCAGAACAACGAAAGTCACGTGAGAGAGAGAGAAGGTCAATTTTATTTAGTTTTTCATGTGGCTTTCGTTGCTTTGACATACAGTTGTGTACCTGGTGCTAGGGTTCAAACTCGCAGACTCACGCATGCAAGACAGGCTCATAACCAAGCCATTGCTCCAGCCCCTCCCTTTCTCAAAAAAAAAAAAAAAAAAAAGCGGTAAGCCAGGAAGGCAGAATCAAGGACAGGCCTTGGGGTCATGATTTGTGATCCCATGGGGGAGCCAGTGAGAAGCTGGAGCATGTAGAGTCTCCAGAGGTTGCAGGTCTCCAGCCGGAAAGAGACATGGACCCCCCCAGGGCACAATGGAGAAAGGAGCAGGGCCATGGCTTCCTCTTTAATGAGGAGAGATCTTAAGTGGACTTGAATACGTGGTTAAGGCCAGATGAGAAGAAACACAACACAGAGGGCCCAGTGCCATTCCTGTTCCCTCCACCGGAGGGGACCAGGGCTTTGAGGCATGACACCTATGCTGTTTGGGAGGGGGGTCTGTTTAAGCAAAAGAACACAAAAGTTACCAAATCAAAACTAGGAACAAAGTATTTATTCAGAGTAAAAAAGGAAATCACACAACTTACAATTTTTTAAAAGGTAGACAAATACCACAAACCTTCTAAGAGTCAGAAAATAACATAAGGTTCTATTTGCCATTTCACATGCTTCTACAATATCGTGTGTTTCCTGCAGCTTTGACATCTACTCTGATCATTCCTTAATAACAATTATGTATTAATGCTTTCCAAAGACAGGTGAGAAGGCTAGTTCAGCATTTCTTCTAATGTGATAACTTGAAGGTTGGTTTTGAATGCTGTTGGTTGAGAGGCACTGAGCTTGCAGCTTGACACATGAACCTTGCAGACCTTGCTGCTGGTACTACAATACAGGTTTCTCCTCATGGAGGTGTTATAATCAATTCTACCTCTATGATTCTCATTTTTAAAAAAGAGAGAATCAACTTTATTTATTTTTTCATCTGGCCTTTGTTTCTCCGACACTTTGTTGTGCATGTGGTGCTGGGGTTTGGACCCCAGTCCTCGCATATGTCACTCAAGTGCTCCAACCCCTGAGCCACTGCTCCAGCCCCTGTGATTCTCATTTTTTTTAAATAAAAAGTACTAAAATGCATACGATGCATATCTTAGATCAGACTGCTATAACAAAATACCACAGACTGGGTGGCTCGCACAATATATTTATTTCTCAGGGTTCTAGAGGCTGGGAGGTCCAAGATCAGGGTGGAAGATTCTGGTGAACGCTCTCTTCCTGGCTTGCGGACAGGTGCCTTCTGGCTGTTTCTTCTCATGGAGGCGGAGAGAGAGAAAAGGGGGTGGGGCACAAGCTGTCTGATCTCTTCTTAGTAAGGCAATAATCTTGTATGAGGTCACCATCATGACCTTTCCTAAACTGCTTTAATTCCTGATGGCCACGTCCCCAAATTCCGTCACACTGGGGGTTAGGGTTTCAACTCATGAACTTGAGGGGTACAAAGACATTCAGCCCATCACAATGCGTTTATAATCATTTTCATTGCTTCATCATCTGGTCTGTTCTAAAAGGAAAAGACTTGTTTTGTCTGTGGCCTGAGAACCACTTCCTCCACTTATTTCACACATCAGAGGATTACAAGAATGTTCTAAAGGCTAACTTCTGGCTCTGCATGTTTCAAGACCTGTTTGCTCCTCTACCCTCATGCCTCTGCTGCCCGGTTCTATATGACACAGTTGCATCCCTATGTCTGGCTCTGCACCTATGGCTCAGTGGGCGGTAGAAGTCCCGGGAAATGCTTCAACACCAGCACAGCAAGCATTAACTGAAAGGGGAGAGAACAGAGCATATGAACACTCCCCACTAAACCCACACCCAATCGCTTCTCCAACTTACCTTCCTATTAACTGGATCTCCACATGCCCTCACTCATCTCAGCATTAGCCAACACAAACAGATGGCATCTTAACCAATGTGGTGGAAAGGTCTCACTTTTCCAACTTGATGAAAGCACCATGTGAACACACTGCCGCAGCTCTCGCAGGGCCTGGAAGGAGCTGGGCAAGTGGAGAACCATCCTCCACCTCCACACATGGGGGCCTGATCAAACCACCGTGTAAAATAAAGGAATTGACAATTCCATAGAGCTTTTCAGGGGAACTGCTTTGTGTGTATTAAGTTGTTTAATCCTCAGAGTAACCCTGCTATGGTTTGCATATGATTGTTCCCCAAAGGTTCATGTGCTAGAAGCTTGTCCCTAAGGTAATGGTATTGAGAGGTGGTAAACCTTCAGAACTGATGCCTGGTGGAAGGGTGGTTAGGGCATGGGAGCTCCATCCTCAGAAAGAACCAGTGAAGTTCTAGAACCAAATTCCTTCCTGAGAGAGTGGTTGGATAAAAGAGTGGCCCTGGCCCCTGCCTGAGCTCTGTGTCCCTGCTCACACTGTGCCTCTTCTGCACATGGAGTTCCCTTGCCACTGCTCCACCATGGTGTGAAGCAGACCGGGGGTCTTGGTCAGTTGTCAGCACTGTGCTTTTTGGACTTTCCAGCCACCAGAATCATGAGCCAAATAAACCTCTTTATACATGACCCAGTGTCAAGTATTTTGTCACAGCAACACAAAACAGACGAAAAACAAACCCTGTGATGCTGTGATAATCCTTATTTCACATGTGGTGACGGTTAGGTGCTCGCCCACAGATTAGAACCCAGGCCATCTGGTTCATGCATGGCCTTAGGACCTCTCCACAGTAGCCCCACAGCCTCTACCTCCCCTCCAGACTCTGCAGTCCTACCTACCACCTTCTGACTAAGTGCAGTTGTCCTCCAGTGTCTGCAAGGAATAGCTTCCAGGAACTTGTATGGATACAATTACAAAAATCTACAGATGTTCAAGTCCCTTCTTAAAATGGCATAGCACTTTCACATAACCTACACATAGCCTCTCATGCTCTTTAAAGCATTTCTAGACTACTTTTCTTTCTTTTGTTTTTTTCTTTTCTTTTTTTAGGACTGAAGACCAAACTCGGGACCTTGCACGTCCTAGGCAAGTGCTCTGCCACTGAGCTAAATCCCCAACCCCAACTAGATTATTTTTAATACCTACTTCAATATAAATGCTGTGTAGAATTGTTATATTATTTAGGGAATAATGACAAGAAAAATGTGTGTACCTGTCCATTACAGATGCAATCATTAAAAGTCAAACTACAAAGCACAGAATCCTTGGTTGGCTGAATCTGTAGATGTGGAATCCATGAATGTATACATTTTGACAATGTATTTTCCATCCTTTGTTACCAAAATATAGACTCTGTGAAGACAGAGCTATTTGTTTTATTCAATGTTATATTGCTAACACCTGATGTTTGGCACATAGTAGTTATGCAGTAAGCCTTCTATGATTCTCTTAAACTCTTTAATACTCCACAAAGGAAGTAATCTATTTGCAAGACTGTGTTTTAGTCAGCTTTTTTGCCACTATGACCAAAAGACCTGACAAAACAATTTTAGAGGAGAAAATGTTTATTTGGCCTTCATACTTTCAAAGGTCTCAATCCATAGATGTCGGACTCCATAACTCTGGGGCCAAGGTGAGGCAGAGCCTCATGGCACACAAAACCAGCTCAGATCATGGCAATCAGGAAGCTCCACTCACCAGGGACAGAACATAAACCCAAAGGTAAGCAGGCAGGGATCTGCCTCCTTTAGCCACACCCTACCTGCCTGTAGTTACCATATCAGAGGATTAATCCAGTGATTAGGATAAGACTCTCATAACTCAATCATTTTCACCTCTGAGAATTCTTGCATTGTCTAACACATGAGTTTTTAGGGGACATACCTAAACCATAAGACTGCATATGAAAATAAAAGTAAGAAGGAGGAAACACACATAAAAATAGAGAAAGTCTGGTTCACATAATAGTGAAAAATGAACTTTTAAAACATTTTGATAAAATAGCTTCATCCAAAGCATTGGTGATTCCTAGTCCCATGTGTCTCAGTTCTGTGTCTCAGAGAACCAACTAAGAATAAAGAATTTCAGATGGTCTTGCATGTTCAACTGAGGTTTGAAATTCAAAATTCAAGTTAGCGTCTAACTACAGGATTACGTTATTTTTTTCCCAGTGATATAATCTCCAAGGAAAGTGGACAGGTTAATGGATTGAGAATCTGTTGGTTGAGAAAGGGGATTGGGAGTATTTCTAATGATAAGACTATCCTTAAAGTGTCCTTAAAGGGCTTGAGTGGTGGCTCAGCAGTAGAGCGCTTGCCTGGTATGTACAAAGACCCAGGTTTGAACCCCAGCACCATGTACATGACTAAGTCTTCAAACCCCAATGCCACATAAACAACTGTCAGAAAAACAAAAACCAGATGAAAATCTAAAGAAAATTGATTCTCACTCTCCCTCTCACACTTAAAAAAAAAAAAAGTGAGGGCTGAAGTGGTAGTGGTGCAGTGGTTACGGTGCTTGCCTGGCTTGTGCAAGGACCTGGGTTCAAATCCCAGCACCACATATACAACTAAGTGTTGGAGAAACAAAGGCCAGATGAAAAAATAAATAAAATTAATTCTTTCTTTAAAAAAGAAAAAAAGTGTCCTTAAAGCCAAGAGCACTAAGGGGCTATGAGATGGGAAGGTTGAAGGTCAGATGCCTTGGAAAGACCAAAGCTTTGTAGCATGAAGCAAGGGTATGAGGTTAAGGGCAGAGTGGAATTTCAAAGTTCAGCATTTCAGAGGTGGATGAAGTGGTTCTAGGTGATGGCAAGGTCTTGTAACAAGATAGGAGATATTGATAGCAAGGAAGACAAGTCAGGATGAGTCACGAGACAGGAGAAAACTTGATAGTATGTGAGATAGGCTCAAATGTGCAGGTTTACCAAGTTAAACCTGCAAACTGTAAACCTAGTGTTAAAGACCATATGATTTAAAAAATATTTCCTTCTCCAATGGTCCACTTCTGATTGCAAATGCTTTATTTATGAAAATTTTAAGATAACAAGCCTCCCGCAATTAACAAATCAGGATATTGGCATCATCTCAATTCAGTAGGCTGATAAAGTTGGGAGCCAGTTTTTACTTGTTGAAGGTTTGATTCTGTTCAAAGAACCATTTGCAATTAAACACACACCAAAAAAAATATTATTTTATATCTCCAGACTAAAGTCCCATTTGATATAATACTAAAAATTTCATATTTTATTTAGTGGGACAGACATCATAAAAGATCTTTAGTCTCTAAAAGTTCATGTTCTAAAGCTACAAGACACTCAAAAATATATAAATAAACATTAAACAATGGTAGGTTGGAAAAAGCTCTTTGCTTTCCCAGACACCCAATCCATGAAATGCTCCAATTACAAATATAACCAACTGATTTGCAGGAAAACAAACTAAAGCAAAACAAAAAACCTTACTAGGTATTTTCCAGTAGCTTAAAAAGAAGAGATAATAGCTTGAAATTACATGTAATGTCCAGTGAGGAGTAAGATTTCAACTGCTTTCACTGTCCAATGTAGTCGGGGGTAGGGAAAGGAAAAAAGTTATTGTGAATTTTTTTTCTTTCTGTTTTTTTTTCAGATTTTTCCATCTAGTACTTAAAACATTGAAAAAAGATATCAGAAATCCCAAACCAACTGTAGCCAGCAAGTGAGTTGATTATATTCCCCTTCAAGGAAATTCATAATAAAAGAATCTGTGTGTTTCATTAAATTCACCTGAAGTGATAAGAAGTCTTACAGCAGTCTTTCAGAACAGAGGCCTGGAAAGGCTTTCTGCCCTGCACTGCAGACTTTCTTGAAGCAGGCAGTAACTAAGCAAAGTCCCCTTTCCTTGCTTTGGAAGGCAGAAGCTTTGCAGGAGCAGTGTTGTGGTTGGGGGTGGGGAGGAGGGCGGCAATGCATCTGGTTTGGCAGATTGACAGGTGCCTGGGTGGTGTTTTGGAGATTTGAGGTGAAGGAATCCATTCACTAGATCTTACGTGTGAAGTCATTTTTCGACATTTTATGAAACTAGGAAAACAATTTTGCCCTTTCCGTTTTCCCCTGCTGAGTTTTCTGTGTCTCTGAGACAGATGGAGCACACGTAACAAAGCCAACCAAACGCAGAGGATGCAATCTGGGATATTAAAAATAAAATCTCTTCCAGATCTTCACAAGCTCCTTTCAAAACACTTCCACCCAAGTGTTAGAGCTTCTAACAGAGGTGTCTAAAAAAGGAAAGAAGAAGAGGTGCCCCAAGGGTTCTTATTTCAAAACCAGACAGAATTAATATTTATTTCTCAGAACGGGCCCTTTATACAATGAGCAGATGTGACCAAATTTAGTCATATGTGGACTAGAAAATGATTATACTCCAGAAGGCTCTCCATTAATAATCTTTAAATAAAAAAAGGTTGGACTGAATCCAGAAACAAGATAAATAAGCAAATGCAATTAATACCCAGATTAATATATTGCTGGATTATGAATAAACATTTGTTACTATTAAGATTTTTGAAGAAAATCTAGTCAGCTAGATTTTAAGATTATGTTCTCTCCCATTACAACTATAAGCTCTTTAATATAGCAACGTTATCACTTATATTTTTCATTTTCATAGTATTTAAATTTTATATTTTCACAATATTTAAAAATAGGAACCTATCAGTAGTGGCTCCTGAGGTTTTAATTTTTTATGTAAAACTAATTTATTCTGAGCCATATGCAATTTCAGATATTTCAAAGGGGTATGTATATATTAACCTCACACAATTCTGCTCAAATATCACTATTTCGTTGCCATCATCCAAAGAATACATCAATATTCAATTAAATATAAATAAAATTAATGTTTTCTCCTTTTTGCTATTCCACTGGGACATATAAATAAATTGTTTGAACTACATTAGTGATGGAAATTAAATGTGAATCACTTCTCTCTTAACTTATGGAGTCGCGATGCACTGGGAACTGATCTAGGTGCTGGATACAGGCAGGAATGAGGTAATCAAGGCACATTCAGGTCAATAGGGCACACCAGCATCAAACCCACAAACAAGCCAAAGAACACATGGGACAATTTCAGGTAGCGATGAGTAAACTGAATCTGCTAATGGGGTTGATGGAGGCTGATCATGGACAAGGGAGCATTGGGACAGGGGACAGGGCGGTCAGGAAACTAGAAAAGGTGATGATTGGATTAAGACCCAAGGAGAAGCCAAGCATGGTGGTGCATGCCTGTATCCACAGTGATGGAGAATTGGTTATTGGTAGGGGGAAATAAAACCCACACATTTTAGTGACCAGAAATTTCCTGAGTTCATGTTGAGTATAGAAACAGTTTGGTTCTTTACTACACAGGCAAAGCAAGAATGGAAGCAGGGAGATATCCCGGAGGTTAAAGGAGTCTAGGACAGCCTTAAGCATGTGTTGGCAGAGGCCACAGTGGTGATGGTTAGAAGTGTTCAGATTTGAAAAATAATTTAGATGGGTGCACTGGCATTGTTATGCCCAATCCATGAGACCCCCAAACAAACCACCACAGAGCCCGGCGTCCACTGCAATCACATAGGGGTTTATTGAGTACAAGCTTGAGCTTGGGCCTCCATCCAGCACTCCGATGCAGCGGGTGGAGGAGAGCAGCTCAGAGAGACTCAGAGAGTCAGGGTTTTTAAAGGAAAATTCTGCAAGCTGGGAGTTACAAGCCTTGGTGTTACAGGGTTGGGTGAAGGCAGGTAGGAGACTGTGACCTTCGCTGTTGTTGGATATGGGCCTAGGTGTTTTTGTGTTTTTACCACAAGGATGTCTGGACCCTATAGATGGTTGTTTGTCAAGGTTTTCTTTTGGCTCCGGCTGCGGGTTTACATTCTTAAGTTGTTTTTATAGCCTGTAGTGTCTCCCAATAGAGGCAGTTTTAGGTCATGCTGCTGTCTGTGTGAGTGCTCTGGACAAGATGGAGTTTGGTCCCCACATTAACCCCATCCTCACAGTATTGGTCCACACCTGTGACCCTCGTGACTCAGGAGCCTGAGGCAGGAGGATCGTGTTTGAGGCCATCCTCAGCAACTTAGTGAGATGCTGTCTCAAAATTAAAAAAAAGGACTGGAGATGTAACTGACTAGCAGAATACTCCAGTTCAATTTTCAGTCAGTACTAGTCAGTGTGTGTGTGTGTGTGTGTGTGTGTGCTCACACACTCACATGAATTTTTTTAAATTTTTTAACAGCTTACAGAACTTGCTGGTAGATTATGATAGATTATTTCATTTCCCCCAAATATTATCTTTTGTGAGCTACCTTTCCAACATTTTCTGAAACAATTTTAAATCCAAGCCCCTTGTCCTTACTTCTCTATTCATGTACACATCAACACAACTCTTTTGTGTTAAAAAAAAAAAAAAAAAAGACCGACCCTTCTAAATCACAACTGATCCAAATGGCTTTTCAATCACCATTCCAGCAAGCATAGTGACACTGTGTAGCCTCCCCCAGACTCCTAGGAAACTTCATTTCACTTTCATGCACGACTCTTTACCAGCCCAAGGCTCTGCACTATCTGAAGGTCCTCGCTCAACAGGAAGGTCTCTGTGCTATTCATATGCTTCACTCTTCTCAGCTCCCAGAGGACAGAACTCTCAGCAGCAGCCTCTTACCATTGAGGAAATCTATAGGTACACATATGTTTTGCAAATTATGAAATAACTACCAGCTAGAATGTAAGTCAGGTGGAGATTAACTGGGCTGTTAACTTCTGAGCTCCACTGCTGCTCCAAGAACTACTCCAAGAATATCCCCTTCGCCCCCCACCTAGTTAAGTGGAGTGAGATTACCTGATAATGGAATCTGAGTGTCACCACATTTACGCTGATGACCAATGCCTGCCCCATAATGTAAGGATCAAGTGTATTTCCATATGCAAAGTGCTTTGAAGGGCACATGGTATGTAAGCATTTACTATCCTGCTCCTATGCTAATCACCAGAGCATTGTATTTATGCAACCAAACTTCAGCCATTTGACTACCGAGCCATTGCCAAAAGTCTCCTAGGTAGGTATCTATGGAGTGGGTTGCTAGCATAGCAAGATTAAAAAAGAAAAAAGCAGCAGCTTCGTGGGGGCTGAGTGATGGGGTGAGTGTCAGAGACACTGCAAAGACACTTAATAAGTTGTGATTAATTTACTCTGAATAATGCATTGAAGTAAGGACATTTTCACAGCATTATTTGGATTAAATTACTAACTCTTCCACGGCTCATCTCCCTACCCAGGAAGCGTGTGGCGTGGGCAGTCAGGAGTCCACCCATGCCAGCCACTGTTCAGTCACTGGTGTGCGCTGTCCCCAGGCAGCTCCCGGCAATGAGTCAAGTTTCTGCATCGCAAGCTCGTGCCTCCATTGCCCTATCTTTAGTCACCATAGCTTTTAGGATGTCAACCAGTCAAAATAGACTAGATTTATCTGTGGTAACAACAACAAATGTAGCAGTTTAAAATTATAAAATCTATCTCATGTCCATACCACAAGCCCTTTGGGGGCTGCAAGGCCCTAGGTCCCTGAGGAGCCAGGGTGGCACCTCAGCATGGCTCCCTGGTCATAGGCACCAAGGAAAGGAAGCATAGCAAACCACATGTTGGTCTGCAGGCTTGTGTCTGGATATGTGCCATCAGGCTGCCCAGGCTTCACTGGTCAGAGTAACGAAGCTGAGCCTGGGCTTAAAATGGGGACTGTGTATGCTCTTCCCAGGGGAGGGTCCCCAAATACTTAGGAACATAACACAGGCAACCACAAGAAGAAGTTGATTAAATATAGAAAAAAAATCTAAAAGCATCTTAAACAACTAAGGTGTTATTTTCTCACACAAGAAGTCTAGAGAGAGATCAAAGCCCAGGTTGGTAAATTCAGTACCTCAAAGACATCTTCCAGAACCCACTTTATTTCTAATTTGCCATTCATAGGATATCAGCAATGTTCCCCTTCCTGATTACAAAATAGCTGCAGCAGCTCCACACATCACGTGTAAGTCAGCAATATCCAGGAAAGAATAACAGTGTTTCCTGTCCTTAGTTTGTATTATTAAGAAAATCTTTCCCTGAGCATCTAGCTTACTTCCCTTTGGTCCCCTTGACTGGAAATAAATATGTTCATGATTTAGTCACTAGCAAAAGAACTAAGACCACCTTCTGGGATGAAAAAAGGCCCATTTTTGCTTTGTACAAATTCTGGTTTCTGTAAGAAATATGGCACTGAACACAAATAATCAGGAAAATGTAATCTGGTTTCACCAATGATGATGATCCTTTGTCCAGAGTGTAAATAAAAAGGGACCAAAATGTGCCTTCAAGAAAAGCTTTCATTTGTGCTTACATAATTATTCACAGTGGAATAACTATGGGCAAATAGAGCAAGCACAGCAGGCATTTAATAGGGAAGGATCGTTTACCTAAGGGTCAGGGAAATAGGAAACTTCTTTGGGCTGATATTACATCCATCTCAAAAGAATTGACCAAAAGAATTCATCGCTCCCTTCTTTGTGAACCCCTCCCTTACTAAACATTCTCCATCATCTCACCCTTTATTGTCTTTATAGGTGTACCTGTCTGTTCCCACCTGCAAGACTGTAAGCTCCTTGAAAATATAGACTCTTCCAACTTTTCATTCCTGTGTGTGTTCACTCACTGTGTACCAGAATCCACCTTTAGTTCTAAATAAATTAACTCTTATAATACTCTCTAAACCCTATAAGGAACATGCTTTTATTATCTATATCTGTTTTTTAAAAGAGATAATAAATTTTATTTATTTTTCATCTTTTTTGGGGGGGCACTTATTTGTGTACGTGGTACTGG
>PVKS010015481.1:0-45884 GCA_004027875.1 Aplodontia rufa | reverse complement strand
AGTTTTATTCATTTTTCCATCTGGCCTTTGTTTCTCTGACACTTAGTTGTGTGTGTGGTGCTGGGGTTCAAACCTGGGTCCTCATGCACTCCAGGCAGGCACCAAAACGGCTGAGCCACCATTCTAGCCCCAGTTTTGTTTTGTTTTTTAACATACAAAATTTTCAGGTTTTCATTCATTAAAAACAAACTAAGTTCTTTCTTTTCTTTTTTCTTTCTTTCTTTCTTAAAGAGAAATAATCAAATTTTATTTAGTTTTTCATGTGGCTTTCATTGCTCCAACACTTTGTTGTGTACATGGTGCTGGGGTTTGAACCCACATCCTTATACATGCCAGGCAAGCATCAACTGCTGAGTCACCACTCCAGCCCCAAAATAAGTTCTGAAGTAACCATATATACAACAGTGTAAATATGTAAAACTGTGGAAAATAGAAACCGTGAGTAGTCTCAATATTTTAATGACTTAAATAATATACCTTTTCCATAATTTTTTGGTTAAAAATAAATTTCCTTAATTTAAACTTACATTAATGTGCTTTTTTCTTTTTTTAAAGACAAAATACATAGCATAAATGGTAGGTATTAATAACATTTGAAGTTATTTAGGTGTAATAATTTTAAAAATAATTTTAAAAGCATAGATTCAATATACAGTAGGAAAATATGTTAAAAAAAGGAACTATGCCCCTGAAAAGATGTAAATGCACCTTCTATCTTATGAATATCAAAAAACTATTTATTTAAAAGTTACTTGTATAAAATGCCAGAAATAGGCAGTTTGTTTTCCTAATGTAATATATAAGAAAGAAATATTTCTAACTCAATTAAACAGTAATATCAGTATTTCTTAGCAAAAATGTAGTATATATACATGGAAAGGTAGGCATTTTCCTGTATTTAAGTGTCCATTAAAATGTTTTCTATAATTATAAGAACCACACACACAAAAGTAAAAAGATAAGTTAAGCATACTTTTAAGAAAGTATTTGAAACTTAATATTCAGATATTCCCAATGACTAAACTAGAATGATGCTTTAAAAAGTCCTCCATAAGGACGATCATACAGGTATCTGAATCACATAATGACTTCTTGGTCTTCTGAGCAGGCAATGATGTTACTTTCTATTATTACAAAATAATCACAACTCCTACAACATCATCGTTCCGGCATGGGTCTACATGAGGTACCATACATACCACAGTAAGTGCTGCTACAATACCATTCAAAAGCACCATGCAGGGATTCTGTTGGATATCTGCTCACATTTGTTTCTAATGATTTTTTTTATTTATTCCATTTTCTTCTATGACCAATTTCTTGTTAAAAAGTATACTATTCAATCTCCATGTGTTAAAATTATTCTTTTTATCTTGTTCTTGATTTCTCTCTTCATTCCATTATGATCTTGATACAATGCAAGGAATAAACTCTAATTTTTTAAATATTTTCTAAGACTTGCCTTGCATCCTAAAATATGGTCTATCTTTGTGCAGTTGAGAAGAAAGTGAAGTCAGTTGTTGGTGGATGAAGTATTCTATAGAAGTTGTAGGTCCAGTTTGATTATAGATTTTTTAGTTTTGAAGAGCCTTTACTTAGTTTATGTCTGGATGACCTATCTATTGCTGAGAGAGATGTGTTCAAATCACCCAGTATTATTATGTTGGGGTATATTTGATTTTTTATATTGATTAGGTTTTGTTGTATGTACATAGGTGTACTGATGTTTGTTTGGGGCATAAATATGTACAATCATTATATCATGATGTTGGATGATTCTGTTAACCACCATGAAATAACCTTTTTTGCTTCTTCTGATTAAATTTGACTGGATTTTGGTTTTGTCTGATATGAAAGTAGCTACTCCTGCTTTTTTTTCTTTTTTGAGAAGGACAGAGAGAGAGAAAGAGAGAATCTACTTTCTCATGTGGCTTTCATTTCTCCAACACTTTGTTGTGTATGTGGTGCTGGGGTTTGAACTTGTGTCCTTGAGCATGCCAGGCAAGTGTGCATCTGCTGAGCCACTGCTCGAGCCCTCCCGCTTGCTTTTGATTTCCATTTTCATGGTATATCTTTCACCTGCAGCCTGTGGATGTCTTTGCCTGTAAAGTGAGTCTTTTGTAAACAAAGTATGGTTGGGTCTTGTTTTTAATCTACTCTGCCAACCTCTCTGATTGGAGAATTGAGACCATTTATGTACAGAGTTATTTTATACTTGATTCTCATTTCCTGTCATTTTGATGTATTGTTTTTAAAGAGGAAATCAATTTTACTTTTTTCATCTGGTTTTTGTTTTTCCAACACTTAGTTGTGTATGTGGTCCTGGGGTTCAAACCCAGGTCCTTGTGCATGCCAGGTAAGTGCTCTACCAGTGAGCCACTGCTCCAGCCCCATAGTGACATATTTCTAATGCGTAATTCAGACTTGATTCTCTTTCATTGGCCATTCTTCTAGTGAGATTCATCCATTCACTGACTTTGTGTTTGTTTTTCATTTCTTCTTCACGTAATGTTTATTAGGTATGTTTTATAGTACAAGGTTTGTGGTTATGAATTCTTTTAGTTTCTGCTTACCATGGAAGGTTTTCATTTCATCTTTAATTGTAAAGTATAGTTCTCCTGGATATAGTATTCTTGGTTGGCACCCATTGTCTTTCAGGGTTTAGTATATAGCCGTCCTGGCTTTTAGACTCAGGTTTGATAGATGAACAGTAGTCTAACTGGTTTACCTCTACATGTGACCGACTTATTCTCTGTTAAAATTCTATACTTGTTCTTGTTATTGGACACTTTAATTATGTGCCGTGAAAGGATTTTTTTGATCTTGTCTATTTGGGGTTCTAAATGCCTCTTGTATTTGAGTTTCCATTGCTATTCTAAGGCTTGAAAATTTTATGATATAATTTCTCTGAAAAGATTGTACATTCCTTTAGTTTGTATCACAGTGCTTTCTTTGATGCTGGTGATTCTTATATTTAGTCTCTATGTTATCCCAGATTTCTTGTATATTCTGGTCATGGTCTCTTCTCATCCTTTCTTTATATTAAAGATTATACACTTTGTCTTCTAGGCCTGAAAATCTGTCTTCTGTGAGATCTAATTTGTTTATTATGCCTTCAATTAATTTTTAATTTGATTTATTGAGTGTTTCAATTCCAGGATTTGTTTTGTTCTTTTTCAGGGTCTCTCTTTATTACCACTCCAGCCTCTGAATTTGAAATGCTTTCTTTCTCCTTGTATTTTTTCTCTTTCTCTTTAGATCTCCTTTTAGTTCACTGAACATTTTATTTACCTTCTTCTGAATTCTTTTTGTGGTATTTCTTCCCCTGTAGTGTCAGAGGTTCTGTCGTTGTGTTGTGAGCTGTTGGGTGGCTCATTCCCATGGTTTTTCATGTAGTTGGTGTTTCTGCCTTCTGCTGGATGTGGCTCTCTTCTATTTTTACATAGGGACTTCTTAGTGATCTGTTTTCTTCACACTATGTGCTCTGGGTTGGGTAAATGTCTACTGTCAATTTGATTTTTGTTTTTGAGATAGTTTCACTAAGTTGCTGGGGCTGGCCTCAAACTTGAGACCCTCCTGCCTCAGCCTTCAGAGTTGCTGGAGTTACAGATGTGAGCCACCATGGCTGGCTGATAGTCTTTTTCATAAATGGTCCTGGGTCATTATCCACGTATGGAAAATACTTAGCTCCACAAGGAAAAGGCCGGGAGTGGGGGGCAGTTCCTGCTATCAGGTCCCCTCTTGCATTACAAGAGTTCTTTCTCTTCTTACTTAAACAAATCCTACTCCATTAAATTAGAATTCTTGGCCCCTGTGTCATATATTAAATTAATTCCAGATGGAGTGCTGTCTTGGTCTATTTTCTGTGCTATAACAGAATACCTGAGGGTAGTGGCTTACACAGAAAGGGATTTCCACCCTGGAAGGTGTACTTTTTCAACCCATGTTAGGGGAGGAAACACTAGTGAAAGAAGCAGAATATGAGGGGCAGCTTCATTCTAAACAACCTGCTCTGGCACAATTAATCCAGTTTCATGGGAGTAAGAACTGACTTATCCCCTGACAAAGGCACTAGTTGTAGCTGGACATGGTAATGCACATGCCTGTAATTCCAGCTACTTGAGAGGCTGAGGTAGGAGGATTGCATGTTCAAAGCCAGCCTTAGCAATTTAGTGAAGCCCTAAGCAGCTTAGTGAGATCCTGTCTCCAAGTCAAAAGGGCTGGGGACGTGGCTTAATGGTAAAGCACCTCTTAGTTTTATCCCCATACCACCACAAAATTACAACAGTAAAACAAAACAACAAATGCATCTGTCAAGAGGCCAAGAACGTGAAGGCTGAAGAGGGCAAGTGTGTTTGTTCTGTTTTGAAATTCCCTTTGCACTTGTGATTTTACACCATTTGCTCTTCCCAAGGGAGAAGTGTAACTGTGAGAGAGAAAGAATTGTTTTTATTTAGTCTTTCATCTGGACTTTGTTTTTCCAACTCTTAGTTGTGTATGTGGTGCTGGGTTTGAATCCAGGCCCTCATGCGTCCCAGACAAGTGCTCCGACCGGTAAGCCACTGCTCCAGCCCCTTGGGGTTTATATTTTGTCCACGATGAGCTGAGCTTAGTCTCTGCCTCCTGGTGCCACATCCTGAACAGCTTTCCTCTGCCATGATGTTCTGCCTCGGTTTGGGCCCAGAGGAATGGAGTCGGCTGATCATGGACCGAGACCTCTAAAACGGTGAGCCAAAATGACCTTTTCCTCCCCTAACTTGTTCTTGTCAGGTCTTTTGTCACAACAGAGAAAAAGCTGACTAGAACAAATGGCTTCTTACTGATGGATGCTAAGTGAAGGTTCCAAACTTGAACAGTTTTTCTCGCTTCTAAATCTTTCATCTGTAAAAACCTATGAAGATGTCAGAGCAGTTTTGTTTCCAGTGTGACTGTTATAATTAGCAACCTCTCCTCTGCAGATGGTTTACAAGCTCAGATGAAGTCACAGGGCTTCGGAAAGTTTCAGAACCCTATACAATAGCCTGTGAGGAAATAGGATGTCCCTGAGTCACCCGTGGGCTCATCCAGTGCTGAGCACCCAGCCTCAGTCTGTAGAGGAGACAGATCGATCCCAGGTTGAGCATCCCTTACCTGAAATGTGTAGGGTTGGGTGTGTTTCAGTTTTCAGGATTTTTTTTTTTAAAGAGAGAGAGAAGGACAGTGTGAGAGAGCTAGAGAGACAGAGAGACAAAGAGAATAAATTTTTATTGAGTTTTTCACATGGCCTTCGTTGCTCTGACACTTTGGGTGCTGGGGTTTGAACCCGTGTACTTGTGCATGCTGGGCAAGTGCTGTAACTGCGAGCCACTGCTCCAGCCCCGGAATTTTTTCTTTTGTATTTTGAGAGAGCGAGAGGGGGAAACAGAATCAACTTTATTTAGTTTTTCGTCTCATTTTTTTTGCTCTGACACTTAGTTGTGTACATGGTGCTGGGGTTTGAACCTGGCTTCTTGTGCGTGCCAGGTGAGTGCTGTAACAGCTGAGCCACCACTCTAGCCTCGGTTTTCAGGAATTTTTTGTTTGCTTTATGTTTTGGAGTCTTTGCATATATATCATGAAATACCTCTGGGATGGGACACATGTCTAAACACAATTCATCTGTGTTTCGTACGCACCTCGCACAAGACTTGAAGGTGCTTTCACGCAGTAGCTTTATTGAGCCTGCATGAGCACCATGACCTGAGGTCAGCTGTGGAATTTCCCCCTCAGATCAGGGTCAGAAAGGTTCAGATCTTGGAATGTTTCAGATTTTGGATTCTTAGGGTAGGGATATTCAACCTGTAGTAAAACAGGGCCATGGCCTCCTGTTGTAGCATCGTGTGCCCCTGTGCCTGGCCACATAATCCTCACATCTGCCCTCTGTGGGGGACATTTTCATGAGTGAGGAGGCCAAGGTTCCCCTCTGGCCACGATTCATCACATCAGTGTACAGGGGAGGGAAACTTGCCTCAGTTTCCAGAATAGCTCAGAATGTGGCCATCGTGGGCATTTGTGACAATAGGCCTGTCTGCAGGGCATTTATGGAGGTGGTGCTGCTTCGTGGGTGTGGACGTGCTTGACAGCCGCCCGGGGGTGCCTGTGTGGAGGGATCCCAGGTCCCGACGCCCTTCCTCTCACGGCTTAGGCAGCGCGAGTTGGAGCTTTGCCCATGCAGCGTGTCCCCAGGAAGCAGTGTAAAAACACAAGCCCACACAGTGGCTTGACCAGATGATCGAGGTATGGGGCTAAGTCATCGTAGTATGCCCCAGCTGTGGTGCACTGAGGTTATAGCTTCATTTCTCTTATATTCCTGACAGGAATATGTGGCTTATGTCTGGTCACAGGGAAACGTCTGATGGACACAGGCCGTGTGGAATGAAAGGCCTATAGTTTTTGAGACTTCCAAGGATTTGAGAAGCAGAGAAAGCCCAAGGAACTGTTCCAGATAAGGAAACTAACTGGTGAGACATGACAACTTAATGCAGTCTGTGTTGGTGCACAGGATCCTGGAGCAGACAGGAAAAAGAGATAATGTTGGGATAATTGGAGAAACCTGAATGGGGTCTGTGGGCAGCAGAGTTGACTGGCTAGGATGGTTGAATGGCGAGTAGGTAGGAGAATGGTCCTCGTGTGTGGGAGGCAAGCACTGCAGTATTTAGAGGTAGTGGGCAGGCTGGAGTGGTGGCTCGGCGGTTTCGGCGCTTGCCTGGCAAGCACGAGGATCCAGGTTCAAACCCCAGCACCACGTACACAACTGAGTGTTGGAGCAACTAAGGCCATGTGAAAAACTAAATAAAGTTGTTCCTCTCTTTCTCTGTCTCTCTCACTGTCCCTCTCTCTTTAAAAAAAAAAATAGAGGTAGTGGGCATCATGACAATAATTATATGTGTCTGTCTCTGTGTATGTCTCTGCAAAAATGGAGGAAATACAGCAGAATATCACCATCCAGGGAATTTATGGAGGGGGTTATAAGAGTTTGTACTTTTCTTACAACTTTACTTTACTTCAGTGAAGGTTACTTGAGAATTAATAAAAGGCTGCTGGAAAAGAACAATAAATAAAAAGAAAGAAAGAATCTATTGGGAACCCAAGCAAAGATATGAAGTCACTTATGAGGAGAAAAATACTATATTGGCCCC
The DNA here is from genome assembly GCA_004027875.1 of Aplodontia rufa. Lineage (NCBI taxonomy): Eukaryota > Metazoa > Chordata > Mammalia > Rodentia > Aplodontiidae > Aplodontia > Aplodontia rufa. Next base: position 38,727 of record PVKS010015481.1, on the reverse strand, counting down.
AATTTCCTCTGCAGCAATGGTCAATGCCCAGAAGACAGTGAAACAGCATCTACAGGATAAGTAAGGAAAGAGAGTACAAGCCAACGATTTATATCCATCCTAGCCATCATTTCAGTATAAAGACAATTTTGGGCATGCAGTAACTCAGGGAATATTGTTGTCCTGAGTCCTTCCTGATCAAACTAGTGCAGGATGAACTTCAGCCAACAATTGAAGACGGAGTCTGAGCACTGAATGTTTTCAACTGTAAGACTAAACTCAAACTAAGACTGACAAATAGGAAGATAAGAACAACAGAGCAGAATGTCAGCGTTCTGTGCCCTGATATGGAAAGGACCCCACCAATAAATCTTGTTAGGGGGAAGAGGGAGGAGGAAGTTTTCTGAATGCCTTATTGTAATAGCAGGGAGTCAAAGGATACAAGTAAATATTGACAGATGTGGTAATATAAGTAAATTATATTTGACAATAAATGGTAAACATTAAAAAAAAAAAACAACAAACACAAGGAGGCCTATGAGGCCTCCTGGGTCAGGCAGTTCCTCATGAGAGCTGTTGGGGATAATTCGTATGAATCCACCTGTGGTTGAAGAGAAGTCCCTGATTCCACCAGGAACATTTCACCAACCACTTCTGCAACAGCATATTTCCAAGTCATGTAGCATGTGAATCACCTATCAAAAAGCCACAGAACTGTCAGGTGTGGTGGTGCACGCCTGTCCTCTGAGTGACTCAGGAGACTGAGACAGGAGGACTGCAAGTGCAAAGCCAGCCCCAGCGACTTAAGGAGGCCCTAAGTAACTCTGTGAGACCCTGTCTCAAAAAGTACCAAAACCAACAACAACAAAAAGAAGAAAGCAAGGCGCAGAAGAGATGCAGCCACTGAGGAGTCTGGCAGCTCTTTGATGAGTTAGACACAGAGTCACCACATAACTACTGGGTTGATGTTTTCTTTTTTCTCATGCGAGAACAAGATTTCACAGTCTGGGTTGGTTGAGCAATAAGAATTTCTTTTCTCATAGTTCTGGAGCCTGGAAGTCTGTTGGGTTTGGCAGGGTTTGTTCCTTCCCATGCCTTTTTCTTTGACTTATAGATGATCATTGTCTTCCTGTGTTGTCCTGCCCTGTACCTGTCTGGCTCCAAATTTCCTCTTCTTGTGGGGACTCCACTCATGTTGGATTAAGGCCCACCATAATGACCTCATCTTAACTTATTGCCATCTTTAAATTCCCTATCTTAAAATGCAGTCAGATTTTAAGGTACAGTGAATTGGGATTTCAACATATGTATATTTTTGAGGAAACAACCTGGCAATTCAGATCCTAGGTAAATATCCCAAAGAATTGAAAACCAAGTGGTGAAGCCAGAATGTGAATGTGGATATTCATGGCAGTACTTATTTACAGTGGCCAAAAGGTGGAACAACTCTACGTCCATCAGTGCTGAATGAACAAAAGGGGTGTATGCACACAATGCATCTGGTTCAGCTACAGAAGAGAATGCAGCATGATGAATGCTTCATCACGGGTGAACCTTGGAAATATCATGTTGTGCTTTAGATATGAGGTGTCCGCCACAGCTCATGTGAGACTGTGCAAAGCTAAGAGGTGAACAGCGTGGATTATGACAGCCTTAACCTGAGCAGTGCATCATCTGGGTGCTAACTGTAGTCAGGTAAGGTATGGCTGGAGGTAGGGGGTCACTGTGGGAATAACTTTGGATTTTATATTTTGGCCCTGTAGAGTGGAGCTTGATCTCTCTCTCTCTCTCTCTGCTTCCTCATTGCCATGTCCTGTGCTGCTTTCCTTCTCTATGCACTTTCAACATAATATTCTGCTTCATCTTGTACCAGAGCAATGGAGTTGGCTGACTATGCACTGAGACCTCTGAAACCATGAGCCAAATAAAATTTTCTCCACCAAAATAATATTTTTCAAATGAGAGACAGTTTTTCATGTGGCTTTCTTTACTCCAACACTTTGTTGTGTACGTTTTGAGCATAAGTAGATGTTGAATTTTATCAAAGACTTTTTCTGCATCAATTAAGATGATTGTATGGTTTTTGTCTTTAATTCTAGTTAAGTGGTGAATCATATTTATTTATTTGCATATGTTGAACCAGGCTTGCATTCCTGGAGTGAAGCCCACTTGATGATGATGTATTATTTTTTTGATGTGTTTTTGGATGTGGTTTGCTAGAATTTTATTAGAGATTTCTGTATCTATCTAGATAAATAGATCTCTATTTTTCTTTTATTGATGTGGCTTTGTTTGGTTTTGGAATCAGGTTTATTTTTGCCTCATAAAAAGTGAGAGGCTGGAGTGGTGGCTCAGGTTACGGCCTTGAAAGTGCAAGGACCCGGGTTCAAATCCCAGCACCACGTACACGACTAGGTGTCAGAACAATGAAAACCAGATGAAAAACTAAAATTGATTCTGCTTCTATCTCACTGTCCCTCTCTTTCTTTAAAAAAAAAAAAAAAAAAGTACTCGAGAGGATTCCGTCCCTTTGAATTTCATGGAATATCTTACTAAGGAGAGGTGTTAATTCTTCTGTAAAGGTTTGGTAAAACTCTTCTGAGAATCCATCAGGTCCTGGGATTTTCTTTTTTGGAAGACCTTTGATTGCCGTTTCAAGTTCAATACCCGAGACTGGTTTATTTAGATTTTCAATGTCCTCCTGTATTAATTTGGGAGTGTTGTATGTGGCTAGATATTTGTCCATGTCTTCCAAATTATCAAACTTGGAAGAGTACAGTTTTTCAAAATAAATTCTGATAATCCTCTGGATTTTGGTTGAGACAGTGGTGATGTCTCCATTTTCATCTTTGATTTTGTTGATTTGCTTCATTTCATTCTTCCTTTTGGTGAGGTTTGTTAGGGGTCTGCCGATTTTATTTAATTTTTCAAAGAAGCAACTCTTTGTTTTGTTGATTCTTTGTAATTTTTTTTGTTCTCAATTTCATTGATTTCAGATCTGATCTTTGTTATTTCCTGCCTTCTGTTGGATTTGGGATTGAATTATTCCTCTTTTTGTAGGGGTTTGAGTTGGAGCATAAGTTTATTTATTTGGTCTCTCTACTGATTATTGATTAAGGTACTCAGTCCTATAAATTTACCTTTTTTTTTTACAATGAAGTAATTTTTTAAAAGAAGACAGAAAGGGACAGTGAGGGAGAGAGAAGAAGAGAGAAGTAATTTTTATTTAGTTTTTCATGTGACTTTCATTCCTCTGACACTTTGCTGTGTACATGGTGCTGGGGTTTGAACTCACATACTCGCGCATGCAAGGCAAGCGCCTTAACTGAAGAGCCACCGCTCCAGCCCAAGTTACCTCTTAAGAATGCTTTCATACTGTTCCAGAGATTTCAATATGTTGTGTCATCATTCTATTAGTTTCTAAGAATTTCAACTTTGATCCATTCTTCATTTAGGAGGGTATTATTCAATCTCCAAGTATTTATGTATTTTCTGTTGTTTTTATTGGTGTTAATTGCTAAGATCATATTGTTGTGGTCTGACAGGATACATGGGATTATATAAATTTTTTGTATTTGCTAAGATTTCCTTTGTGGATTAGGATTTGGTGAAGGATCCATGTGATGCTAAGAAGGTAAACTCAGCCAATTTGGAATGGAATATTCTGTAAATGTCTGTTAAGTCCAGTTGATTGATAGAGTTGTCTAGGTTAGAAATATATTTAATGATTTTTTTGCTTTGATGATTTATCTCTTGTTGATAGTGGTATATTAAAGTCCCCCGGTATTGTTGAATTGATGTTGATAAGTGGTTTAATGTCCTTGAGTACTTTTTCCACATATTTGGAAGGGTTGTAATTGGGAGCATAAATGTTAACTATTAAAAAAATGTTAACTATTGTTATGTCTTCTTTATGTATTGTTCCTTTTGTTATGATGTAGTGACCTTCTTTAGCTCTTCTGACTAATTTTTGGTCAAAATTAACTTTGTCAGATATAAGGATCACAACACCAGTTTGCTTTCTTGGGCCATAAACCTGGTAGGTTGTTTTCCAATCTTTCACCTTCAGTCTGTGTCTGTTTTTGGCCGTGTTGTGGTGTGTCTCTTGTAAGCAGCATATTGTTGGACTTTGTTTTTTGATCCAGTGTGATAATCTGTGTCTTTTGATTGGGGCATTGAGTGTATTCACGTTCAGAGTTAGAATAGATGTTTGATTCTGGGACCCTGGTATTGTGACCTTTGTTGTATTTGAAAGCGCCATCTTGGATATCTTTTAGTGAGTTATGTTTTTGTTGACTTTCCTGTGTCTTTTGGCTTTGGGGGTTGTAAGCTTGTTAGCTTGCTCTTCTGATTGAAGCTTATCTTTGAGTATTCTCTGTAGAGCTGGTTTTGCGTTCATGTATATTGCTAGTTTGTTCTTATCATTAAAGTATTGTATTTCCCCATCACATTTAAAGCTGAGTTTTGCAGGGTATAGTATCTTTGGCTGAAAATTATTTTCTTTCAATATTTGAATAAAATGATTCCATGCTCTCCTGACCTTTATTGTCTGAGGTGAAAAATCCACAGTAATCCTTATTGGTCTGCCTCTGAAAGTGATTTGGTGTTTTTCTCTTACTGATTTTAAAATTCTTTCCTTGATTTCTGTTACTCATTTTGCATATAATGTGTCTTGGTGAGTTTCTCATTTGAATAGGTGTAATTGGTGTTCTATAGGCATGTTGAATTTGAGTTTCTGGATCAGTTCTGATATGGGGGAATTTTTCTTTGGCTATCTCATTGAGAAGGTTCTTTATGCAATTTGTTTTTTGTTCTATTTTCTCCCCTGTACCAATAACTCTCAGGTTATTTCTTCTCATTTCATCCCATACTTCTTGGAAGTTCCAATCATACTCAGCAAGTTTCTTTTCTTTTGTATCCTGCTTGCATTCAACATTCCTCAGCCTGTCTTTGTTGTCTGATGTTCGTTCTTCAAGAGCTAAAATTCTATTTTCTACTGAGTTTACTCTGATATTAATATCTGCCATTGAGCTTTTAATTTGTTTGACCATGTTTCTCAATTCTAAGAGCTCTGCTACATCTCTTTTCTGAATGTCTAGCTCTTTATCAAACTGGTCTTGCAGCTCCTGCAATTGCTCTCTTATTTCCTTCCTTAAGTCTTCTTTTAATTCTTTGATTATTTTAATAATTAGATTGTTGATACTTTTTTCTAGGTTTTCATCCAGGACCCTATCCGTGGACTCCTTGGATGGGGAGTTGTGGGTCTGAGGGGTAGAATTGCTTCCTTTTTTCTTCATTTTCAGAGCTGTGGAGTGGGCCTGTGAGCCCTCTTTGGATATTTTACTTTGGATATGTTGATGTGGGGGTTTTGTCTCTTTGATAAATTGTGTTGGGTGCAATTTGAGAAGTTGAGATTAACAGCAGGCTTCCTAATAGATGGTTAATTATTGTCCTTTGCGATTTCTAATACTTCACAAGATAAGGTATAAGAGACAATATGAGCAGCCAAGGGGTACTATAAACAGTGTTAACCTGGTTATTTGGTTCCTTCTGAAACTGTTACCCTGTTAATTACCACCTATGAGCAGAATGGTAGGATTAATAACTACCTTTGATTACAACACTATTAACAATCAGACTTTAACTGGATTAAAAGTAACAAGCATTATCAATTTTTGCATTGACATTGGATTTCCATTTAGGCCCTCAATAAGGATGAATAAACAATATGTCCAGTTACTGTAAAAATATTACAAATTGCCAAAAATAAAAAATAAAAATCAAAGAACAATGTAAAAACAAAAAGAAAACAAGAAAACAAGATGAGACAGAGGGAGAGCTTGGGGGAATGATGTTGGGGGAGGGTTGAGTGTTAGAAGAATAGAGTGGCTATTGCCAGAGAATAGGAAAGCTGTGGGTAAGAGAGAAGTGCACTTTGGAGCCCTGACCTCAGGTCGTGTGTGAGTACTAATATTTACAGTAAAGCCATCGTTCAAGGGAAAGTAAGTAGAAGGAAGAAACAGGTCTATAGCACACTTACTACAAAGAAACACACACACATTAAAAGAAAAAAAATTCAAACTCTGATGTATGGACTTGAAGAGGCCCTGCTGATCAGTAAAGTCCCACCAATTATCTTGGAGTGTTGTCCCAGAGTCTGGTGGCTAGTTGGGAGGAGTCAGGGAGGGAGTTTTCCCTCAGGGAGTTGCTTCACTCCCCATCCAATTATCTCTCCTTTAACTGTCCTGCAGACTGCACTGGCTCCAGGCTCTCCTCTCAGTTCCCATTGAATTTGCCCTGGGGTTGTAGGTAATGAGTGTCTGATACAAAGTTCCTCCACCTTGCCTGTGTGCTCAAAATGGCTGCAGCCCTGGCCATTTAGGGCTGGAAGGAGGAACAGTGTTCTCTCCTCCAGAGCAAAGGTGCCACAGTGTTGTCCCAGTTTAGCACAGAGCAGAGCTCCTGTTTGCAGTCTTCCCCTAAACAGCAGCATGTAGGATCCTGGCAGAATTGTGGGGAGATCTGCCTTATTCTCCCTGCTCCATTACCCTGCCTGTATTTCTGAAAATGCTGCAGTCTGACCTCCTCCTAGGTGGCAGGGGTAGTCTGCCCTCCTCCTCTGCAACAGAGATGCAGAGAGAACCTGCTATCAACCAAATACAGCCTTTCTAGGCACAGTTGGTGTCTGCTTGGTTGAAGTGGTCAAAGTGAGACAGTGTCTTGCCTGCTGATGTATTGAGGGGTGAGCAGTCTCTCATGACCGGATGGGTCTGAATAAGTTCTTCTTTTCCACTTGCTACACCAAGTCTCTGAGTCACTGATCTCCCACTTATCTGCACTGTGTTCAGCAAATCTTTTCCAATACATGCCCTTGCTGTATTGGAAGGTAGCAATAGAGTGACTTGCTTGCTGTCTGCCATTTTCCCAGATCCCCTCCTAATTTTTAACATAGGCACTCAGTGGTATAAATTTTCCCTGAAAGAGTGCTTTCATGCTGTCCCAGATGTTTCACTATATTGTCTTCATTCTCATTCGCTTCCAAGAATTTATTTCTGCTCTCAAATCAGGTCTTCTTGGATCCATTCTTCATTTAATAGGCTATTATTTAATTAATCTCCAAAGTAAATTCAGCCAATTTGGGATGGGATTCTATCGATGTCTGTTAAGTCCCTTTGATTTATGGAGTTTTTAAGTCTTGGGATCTCTCTCTCTCTCTTTGTGTGTGTGTGTGTGTGTGTGTGTGTGTGTGTGTGTGTGTGTGTGTTGATAATCTGTCCTTTGGTTTTAAAGGAGTATTAGAGTCTCCCAATATTATCATGTTTGGGTCCATAAGTGGTTATATGATATGGAGTATTTTTCCCACATACTTGGGAGTGTTGTTGTTTGGAGCATACATATTTACTAAGGTTATATCTTTCTGTTATAGTCTCTTTACTAGATATAGTGGCCTTTATCTCATCTGATTAACTTTTGGTTGAAATCTGCTTTGTCAGATTTAAGTTTTACAACACCTGCTTGCTTTGTTGGGCCATAACCCTGGTAGATTTTTCCATCCTTTCACCCTCATTCTGTAGATGTCATTGGCTGTAAGGTGGGTCTCTTGTAAGCAGCATATTAGTGGATTTGGTTTTTGATCCAATCTCTTATTATGTGTCTTTTGATTAGTGTGTTGAGACCATTCACATCCAGTGTTAGGATAGTTATGTGGTTCATAGTCATCATATTTTATTAGTGAGTTCTTTGCTGTCTTGTTGTCTTTTGATAGCACATATTTTTATTGAATTTCCTCTGTGTGTATTTTTTTATTTTTTGTAAAGAGAGAGGGACAGTGAGAGAGACAGAGAAAGTTTTTCACATGGCCTTAGTTGCTCCAACACTCAGTTGTGTATGTGGTGCTGGGGTTTGAACTCGGGTCCTCGTGCTTGCCAGGCAAGCACTGAAACCGCTGAGCCATCGCTCCAGCCCTTCCTCTGTGTGTTTTGAAGATTGTTTGGTTGTTCTTCTATGTGGATTTTGTCTTTGAGTATTCTTCATAGTGCTGGTTTTCTGTACATAAATGCTGCAAGTTTGATTTGTGAAATGCTCTTATTTCCCCCTTTGAATTTGAAGCTGATCTTTTCTGGGTATAGTTTTCTTGGTTGTAGGTTGTAGTCATTCAGAGATTGAAATATCTCCTTCCGGGCTCTTCCTGCTTCTAGGGTCTAAGCTGAAAAGTCAAATGTGATCCTTACTGGTTTGCCTATGAATGTGATTTGGTGTTTCTCTCTTGCAGATTTTTTTGAATATGATGTGTATTGGTGAGGTTCTCATTTGATTAGGCCTTTTAGGTGTCCTGTATGCTTCTTGGAAGATCATATCTGACTCTATTCTAATGTGGGAACAATTTTCTTTATTTAAGAATGTCCATTATGCCATCCTTGTGTGTTTCAGTTTTTTCTTGCATAACAATCACTCTTAGATTATTTCTTCTGTTTCATTGCAGACATTTTAAAAATTCTGCTCATGCTTTGTGAGGTTTTTTTTTTTCCATCTGTGTGCTCAAGCTTACTCAGCCTGTCTTCATTGTGGGAAGTTCTTTCTTCAAAAGCTGAGGTTCTGTTTTCTATAGAAGTTAATTTATTATTAAATTCTTCCATCATTCCTCTATCGTGATTGAAGATTTTAGCTCTGTTACTTCCTGTTTCAGTATGTCTACTTCTTTGATAATAGTTTTTCATCTCTTGAGTTTTCTCACTTAGTTCCTTCATTAAATTTTCTTTTAGTTCCTTTTAGTAATCAAAATGTTGACACCCCTTTCTAGGTTTTCATTCTGCTCCCTGCCCTTGGGTTCCTTGATAGGTGATTTGTGGATTTGAGGCGAACCCTTTGTGGTTTTAGTCATGTTTGAAGAGCTTCTTCTGGATTATTGGATTGAGGTTTCCTGTGGGGAAGCAAGGCAGTTCTGTGGGTGCTTCTTCCTTGTTGGTTAATGGGTCAGGTTGAGACAGTTTAGGAGAGACAGTAAAATGGCTAGGTAGTCAGGAGCATGGGCCCCATTCAACCACACCTAGAAGCTAGCCAGCAGAGAGCCATTAATGGGCATGCTCAGGGTCTTCAAATGCAAATGACCATGAGGCTCACCTGTGGGAGCAACTCCTTTGTCCCAGAGGCGGCCGGGGGTGGGTGTGGGGTCGACTAAGAAGTAGAGGTGGACACAGATGGGAACTAGAAAAGAGTTGCTACCTATTTTGCATAGATTTTAACAAATGATTTTGGTGCTCAGTTTCTCAATGCCTGCTTTACATGAATCTTAATCAAGGCTCATACCTAAACCAAGATGTCATCCTATTTTCAGGTACCTCTCCACGTTGTGGAGACTCTGCTCTCCTCCTGAAATAAATCCTACTCCGTTTACTCTTCCTTCTGTGGTTGTCCTTCAATTTTATTCTTCAAGTTCATAAGACAAGAACCCAGAAGATCAGTGCCAAAGTCGGGAGTGAATTTCTACTCCAAGAGCTGCAATGCACTACTCAACAGTACTAGTGAAACTCCATCTCTTAGTTGGGTAGCTGCTAACACTATTTGGGCTGCAGAGATCTGCAACTGGTCCAAATCCTGTTTTGACTGGGAAGAGCTGTAAACACTGAAAATGGGCTACTCTGGCCATAGAATTCTGTAGCCATCCCAACTTCATCTGCCAGGGACGCCCAGAGAATCCGGCTTCATCTCCCAAACCCTGCATCAAGGTCAAACACCATTTCTCTGATGACTACCTTCTTTCGGAAAAGTGCTTCTGCCTGGAGCCATGTTTTGCTGCACTTTTTGGATCTAGGCTCCAGGGTATGGATCTTGAGCCTGTTGTAGGTGCATCGCTGGTTCCTGAGGTGCAGGGTGTGCTAGAACAGGCATGCCAGTGTCACTAGGACCTGTGATCCTTGGCGGTGGGGATGGACCTGGCTGGTATGTGTTGTGATTGGGCAGCTCTGGGTTAGGGTTCTAAGGGTGCCCTGGCACCTGCCGGCCTGAGGCATCTACGGGTAGGAATCCTTGGGGTATGTCTTGGGTGCCTGCTGGGCCCAGAGGTCAGAAGCCTGGGCACAGTGCCCTCTTCCATTTCTTTAAAGAATTGCCCCAAACACTGCTTGTTCATCCCCTTCACTTTTTAGTTGTTTTATGTGCCCAGTAAATATTTCCTCTTCCGGCTGGACACAATGGTACGGGCTCCTGCAGCCAGCAGTGTGCAGACCTAGGATCCTTGCCACCTATTTTTCTCTGGAACATTTTGGAACCCTGATGCCCTGATGTCCAGTGTTTCACTCTCATGTAGTTCTATACCGCTCATTTATATCCCAGTCTGCGATACAAATGGCCTTGAATGTCAGAGACAGGACCCACTGCTCTCCACAGTAGAAATGACTCTGCCTCCTTCCTTCCACTGCCAGGTGAACTCCACACATTACCAGGGAGAAACTGGTATTTGTAGATTGTTTAGGAATTAATGAAACTGAGTTTTCCTGAGGTTTTGGGAAGACAGCCTGGGCAAGTCAGCTATGTGTGCTCAGTATTGTGAAGTCCCCTAGGTGGTGGTTGGGATGTTCAGCTTTACCAAGATTTGGTTCAGAATTATACTTTTCTCTCTGAATTTTTTTTTTTAAGAGAGAGGGACAGTGAGAGAGACAGAGAAAGAGAGAAACAACTTTATTTAGTTTTTCACATGGCCTTAGTTGCTCCAACACTTAGTTGGGTACGTGGTGCTGGGGTTTGAACCCACGTCCTCACACTTGCCAGGCAAGGACTGAAACCGCTGAGCCACCGCTCCAGCCCTCTCTCTAAATTTTTGATGCTATAAAATTGTATTTAGATACTTTTAATTTGAAAGGTGCCATCATGGGGCTGGAGAGGTGGCTCAGTGGTAGAGTGCTTGCCTGGCCTGTATGAAAACCCATGTTCAAATCCCAGCATCACATACACAACTAAGTGGAGCAGAAAAAAAAGAAAAGGTGAAAGAATAGACTTAAAAAAAAAATCCCACCACCAACAAAGGTGCCCTTATGGAAAAACACATGGAGATTGAAATCAGGATGGCTGTCATCAGCTCAGCCATTAAGTGCTGCTAGTCACAAACTGTATCCATACCAGTTCCACTGTTTAGCAGAAAAGCACTTTCAAATAAGACCTTGGAATCTAGTAATGTACAAGCAGGCATTATAAGGGATCTCATGGTCTGTGGTCTACAGGGTGAAGGGTGGAAGCTCTGGCTCCACTGACAAAAGCTGTGTCACCTCCAGTGGCAAGTCAGAGCTATAGCCAGTTTCCACCTGTGTCCTAGTGTCATGGCCCCTCACTGAGCTAAGCACATATCAGTCCACAGGTGTTTATTCCACATCCACATGTCCCAAGCTTGGCGCAGTACACACGCACTGTCCTCTGCCCCACAGGGGCTCACTGCCTCACATGGAAGAGACTTAAGCAGTGACTTTGATACAAGGTAGAACAAACTGAGCCCTCTGAGGGAGTTTCCCCATGATAGGGGTTTCAGAGGCTGCAGTAATGGGGCACAAGGGAAGCTCTACAGAAAAGGCTTAATTTTTTTTTTTTTTAAAGAGAGAGGGACAGTGAGAGAGACAGAGAAAGAAACAACTTTAATTAGTTTTTCACATGGCCTTAGTTGTTCCAACACTTAGTTGTGTACGTGGACTGGGGTTTGAACCTGGGTCATTGTGCTTGCCAGGCAAGCGCTGAAACCGCTGAGCCACCGCTGCAGCCCCAGAAAAGGCTTTATCTTGAAGCACTTGTCCAGCCAAAGGCATACACTACCAACTTACACTAAAAAGGTGAAACCTGTCCATCCTTGAGACAATCCATTGTAACGACGGTACTGGGAAGATAAGAGGATCTGAGCCAAAATTGTTAACTACTTTGAACAGAAGATCAGTATCAACTGAAAGAAATGATAGGTTCAGAAGTGTGCCTCAGACGCAGTACACATTTGACATTTCTCCAAGTTTGTTTTCTGGAAGAGATGAATAATCGAAAAGCTTCAGGCACTATTTTGACTTTTTTACTGAACATGGAATTCTTGAACATTTCAGTAACTGACTCTTACCCTATGATATTACATTACAAACTAAGCTGGAAAGAGTGTGAATGCCATGGGTCAAAACTGTCTCCTGGGACTGAAAGGTTTCTCATTTTTGTTTCAAGATCAGGTCTTGCTATTGCCCAGGCTAGTTTTGAACCTCCAGAGTAGCTGGGTCTACAGCAAGGCCTTCAGGAGTGTATCAGCATGCTCAGCTGGGACTCCATGTGTAGGTCACCTTTATAAGCAACAAGCTGGAGTGGAAGTCAGTGGCACAGCACGACAGATAACCAGTGACACTGAAGGGCTTCTCTTAGAGGCAGTATCAAAGCAGTAGTCCAGTTTCAGTGTTGATAGAAAATTGTTCCTCACTATGTAATTCAACGAGATTTTTTTTTTTTTTAAGAGAGCGAGTGAGCGGGGGTGGGAGAAGAAGGGAGAAAGAGAATTTTATTTTTCATCTGGCCTTTGTTTCTTAAACACTTAGTTGTGTATGTGGTGCTGGGGTTTGAACCCAGGTCCTTGTGCATGTCAGGCAAGCACTCCAACAACTGAGCCACTGCTCCAGCCCTAAATAATTTTTTAAAATACAACTAGAAATAAATCTGACTTCATAATTTCAAATTCTAATTATCTGAAAATAAATAGGATTGGTTTTGGTACTGGGGATTGAACTCCGGCATTTTTACCACAAGAGCTACATCTCCAGCCCTTTTCTTTTTTGTTCAGACAGGGGCTTACTAGGTTGTTGAGGCTGGCCTCACACTTTTGATCCTCCTGCCTCGGGATCAGATGTGTGTACCAGTGTGCACTGCTAAAAATGGGGCACATCTGACAACCTGTACTGGTAGGGAATGAACTGTGTGCTTGTGAAACCAACCAGGACCCGTTCAAGCCAAAAGTTCTTTGTTTTCGGTTAAAATAAAAACTGCTATCCACAAAATTTATCTGCTTATTTTCAGCAATTTTGTAATACTCTAACATGCATCTCTTTTGAAAAGTGTATTTTAAAAATCTTGCACCTTGTTCATTTACGTATTTAAATGCTAAAACAATTCAATTACATCCCCTAAATTAACCAAGATTTTTCAGGAGGTTTGTTGGACTGGGCCTGTTCTAGGCACTCTACACACCGGCTTATTAAATGAGGACAATTCCCAACCCTACCGTAGACAGAGGAGTTAACAAGCTGTCTAAAAATACAAGCCAGGTTAATAAAAATAATAGCAGTTTTATTGATTACATATAATTTTAGCTGTATTAATATATATTATAACTTTTAAGAATTAGAAATGACTTTATATCTTACTAGGAACAATCCAAGTTACGGCACTTGTTCAACGATAATCATTTAGTCCTGTGGTCATCACATACCTATTTTCAGATAATCAGGAAGTCATCATCCAAGTTTCACTGACACAATAGTTACCCCTAGAGACTGTATTACATGGAAATAAGACGTTTTCTTTTGCAGCAAAAACTCCTTTTTGTCAAATAATCTTACTTATATAAAGCTCAGAACTTTTTAGCCACGGTGTTGCCTCAGGTGACTTTCATTTTGGAAGGCTATGAAGGCAGGAGAACACCAGAATTATGCTCTGACTTTGTACTTTTGAGTTTTCGCTTTTGCTCAGAATCCCAATTTAAAATTAAAACAAGATCAACCCCACATTATATTCATATAGGAAAAGTCTTTTTATGTACACATTAACACAAGACGGAGAATGTCAAACTCAGCAAGTTTTTTTGGCAAATCAGAGAAATAAAACAGTGCGACAGAAACAAAAACTTTTGCTTAGTGTTTTATAGCTGAAGAGACTGATGATGAATGTCATTCAAACTTCTCATCTCCTTCCTCCACGTCTTTCAGATTGAGTACTTCCAAAGAACCTTTGCCTTTCGTTTCCTTTTTTATGAGCTCATCAATTTCTCGGAAGCAGCCTGGGTCAATCAGACATACCTGAAACATTTGACAGCTGTTTACCACGTGCAGACAAGTAGCACAACAGAGTGAGCTCACTTTAACTTCCTGCAGGGCAATGGATGTTCCCAGGACCTCTACTCCTGACATTCTGGGTGTAACAGTAAAACAATGGACAGGGCTCTAGTTCAGCCTGCCTCTATCCATCTATCTAATCTAATCTAATCTATCTATCATCCATCTGCTCTAATCTAATCCAATCTACGCAGGTCCTTGTGGCAAGGCATTAGCCTCCCTGTTTAAAAGACTTATCCAGCTGATAGTGTAGCTCAGTGGTAGGGGGCTTCCCTCACATTCTTCAGACCTTGGGTTCAATCTGTAGCACTCAGGAAAAAAGTTATCCCAGGTTCTCCAGCAGTAAAACGAAGGGGTTGGACTAGAAGGCTATGGTCCACTTTGTACCAAAATTTTGCAACAAGTTTCAGAGTTGAACGTAATCTCCTCCACATATGGAAAAGAAGCTAAAAGCCCTAATTAGAAGCCATATGCAAAGTTTGGAAAAGAATTTAGAATTTTAAGTAGTGGCAGATACATTGTTTTCCACCTAGAGTAGATCTTCACCACATAGCTGCTGCTTTAAGATGTTGTGTGGTTAGGGATGTGGAGCACTTGCTTGCTGCTGTGCAAGGCCCCAGGTTTGCTCCTCAGGGTTGACAAATTCTCAAGTCTTATTTCTCTTTGCCCCATAACAGAAGACTCACTATGAAATACGTTTTCTTATCTAAAATGATCACCATTGGAATTTGATTTTGAACAATTAACTTAAAAAAAAATCTTAACTGTGCTTAACTGTATGTATTTCTACTTAGACCTTGACATGTTAGCCCAGTTCTAAACATGATATGGAAATGTGGACACATTTTATCACACATTTATGCCTAGAAAATAAACTACTTTGGTGACATGAGGCAAAGAAGCAGGAAGATGTGAATCTCACAATTTCCAGCTGTTGGCTATAGTCTTCGCTTTCTATGACCTTGATCAACGGCTTCAGCTTGTCCTTCAGCTTCTTCCCTTCATTCACCGGAAGAACGAACCGAAGCCTCATGTGAGCTCGTTCAATCTTCATGTTCTCCTTCAGCTGCCTGATCACTTCCAAAGCCTACCACGAGAAAAACGGCATTACTGCTGCTGACTTCAGTGTTCAAATACGAGGCTACGATGTGAAGAACATAAGCAACCACAGAAGAAAAGACAGAAAAACTGGACCTTATCAAAATAAAAATATTCTGTGCTTCAAGAAACACTACCCGGAAAGTGAGAATCCCATAAAATGGGAGAGGATATTTCCACACCTATGTCTCATAAAGGACTAGCATCCAGGATCGCTAGAGAACTTCTTCATCTTGTCCACAAAATAAATGAGCAAGGAATCCGCTCAAAGTGATTTCTCCCAAGAAGACAGAAGGTCAATCAGCATCTGAAAATATGCTCAGCTCACCAGGTCTCAGGGGACCAAACCCACAAGAACCTACCAGGCTGGCTACAAGGAGCAAGTGCTGCGGTGACAGGACGCCAGGCCCTCACCACCCAGGGCTAAAATGGACAGCTGATTTGGAAAATGTTTTGGCAGTTCCTTAAAAGGGTGAACAGTTACTAAAAGACCCAGAAATTCTACTCCAAGGTACAGAAGAATGGACATATTCACACAAAACCTTGCAATAAATTTCATGGCAGCAGTATTCATGATAGCTAGAGTGAAAACAACCCATATCTGCCAGCTGATGACAAACAACATGATATTCCCACATAACAGGGTGTTATTCACCCATAAAAAATGAAGTGCTGATCTATACAACGTAGAACAACCTTGAAAAGGCCACAAATTCCATTAATTTGAAATGTTCAGAATAAGTAAGTGCAGAAAGAGAGTAAATTAGTGGAGGTGAGGGGCTTGTGGGGCTGTGGAGATAGGGAATGACTGCTATTTAGTAGACGTTTTTTGGGGGTGATGATGATGGAGATGTTCTCAAGATAGTAAGGAAGGTGTCAAAACTCTGAACTGTACAATCTAAAAAGGCTAACTTTTATGGTATGTGAATTATATATAAATATAAAAGTCTACAAAGTTAAAATAACCTTTAAAAAAATCTAAGTTTTGACTTTAAAGGTATAATGTGGACAGGAAGATGAAGAATCCTATGTATTAGTGTTAAGTTGAAAAAAATTACCTATTTTACAGTCCTAATCCCTGTTTCCCTTCAACCCATAAAACCTCCCCAGTTACTTCTATAATGATTTCTTTAGGGAAAACTAGTACTCGTAATTTTTTTGTTTCTTAAAAAAAAAAAAAGAAAAAGAAAAAAAAGAAAACAATTTTATTTAGTTTTTCATGTGACTTTTGTTGTGTACGTGGTGCTGGGATTTGAATTCGTGTACTTGTGAATCCCGGGCAATCAGTGTAACTGCCAAGCCACTGCTCCAGCCCCCATAGATAAGTTCTGATATTAAACCACTCAGTTGCTTACCATTCATGAGGTCTGGATTCAACACCCAGCACAGCTAAAAGAAAGATAACACACACAACCTGAAACCCTCCTCACCTGCTGCTTTGTACTCTTGTTGGGTTTGACTGAATAGTGGATGTCCTTCATGGCTCTCTCGATAAGGATAACAGTGTACGGCCTCTTTGTTTCTGGGTTGACACACTTGTCTGCCACAATGGTTGCAATATCCCTAAACATCTGCTCCAGCTGCGTGTGCCTTTCTTTATCTGATACCTGAACCTCTCCTTTAGTCAAAATCTAAAACAAAAACAAACAAAAAACAAAAAAACTCAACAAATTTAAGAAAGCAAACCAGGCATGGTGGTTCATACATGTAATCCCAGCCACTCAGGATGCTGAGGCAGAACACTATAAGCTTGAGGTTAGCCAGTGCAGTTTAGTGAGACTTTTATCTTTAAAAAAAAAAAAAAAAAGGGGTGGGGTGGGGTGGGGTTGGTGATGTAGCTCAGTGGTAGGTAGATAGCTTGCCTAGCATGCACAAAGCCCTGGGTCCAATACCTGGTACCGGGGGAAAAAAAGAGGTAAGTAGTATCTTTATTTACTACACACTATTTGCTAACTGACAAGAATTAATAACAGATTGAATTTCTCTCTTTTTTTTCCCCCCAAGAGAGCGGGACAGTGAGAGTGAGAGAGAGAGAGAGAGAGAGAGAGAGAGAAAGAGAGAATCAGTTTCATTGAGTTCTTCATGTGGCTCCTGTTGTTCTGACACTTCACTGTGTACATGGTGCTGGGGCTTGAACCTACGTCCTTGCACATGCCAGGCAAGCAACATAACCACTGAGCCACTGCTCCAGCCCCTGAGATAAAATTTCATCTTCTGCAGCTAACTGATATTTAGTATTGATTTGAACTTTGCCTAAAGATACGCTGGATTTCATGTTGCATCCCAAAAGTCGTGTTTGTGGAAGACAGGGTAGAAAAAGAGGAAAGGACAATTTTATCAAAGGAATTTGATTTTGAGGCATACCATATTTGAAAAAGTACATAACTGTGCAAAAGGAGGATAATTATTACAAAATTTAATTTCTGGAAGTTCTGGCAAAGCACATTCCCATTCTGTATTATTAAAAAAGATGGGGTGCTGAGTGCAGTGGTGCACACATGTAATCTAAAGAAGTTGAGGCAGGATGATCTTGGACAGCCTGGACAACTTAGCAAGATCCTGTCTCAAAACAAAAAGGGAGTGGGCATGGAGGAGCACACCTGTAATCCTGGTGACTTGGGAGGCTGAGGCAGGAGGATCAAAAGTTCAAGGCCAGCCTCAGCAACTTAGCAAGGCCCTAAGCAACTTCGTGAGACCCTGTCTCAAAATTAAAAGCAAAAAGGGCTGGGGATGTGGCTCAGTGGGTAGAGTATCGTGGGCTCAATCCCCAGTTCCACAAAACAAGTGATGTTGTGCATTTCACATTGTGTGGTAACCTCTCCCATGAAAATAGGTACCTTAAAGTTTAACACACCTACAATAATTACTTATGCTACAAACGAAGGTGGAGGTGAGTCATGCCCGAGTGGCAAAGCCTACCTGCTTACAGATTTCAGTTTGGTCATCTGTTCCAAATGCGCTGATGAGATCTTCCTTCTTTGCAACCTGACCTTTAGAAACATTTACAAACACTGAGTGGGTTTGCAGGACTTCATCAAGGTCTTTTTCCCTTGGGAGAGCAGGAGAGAAAGTACCACGTGAATACACTTGCAGCGTGGACGTCCATTCACACTACAGCACCCTCGGGGTGGGACAGCGCACCTGCACGCCCACCTGATGCTGGCCGAGGAACGCACCGGCCTTCGGAGGCGCCCGGGCCAGCAGCGGGCCGGACGCAGGGGCTCCGCCCAGAGCCGCCCGCGTCCGAGCTCTCCGGCTGCAGCTCGCAGACGCCAAGGCCCGGGAGCCCGCTGCCCACGACCCGCCCCCGAGGAGGCCCGCGGTCACTCACACGCCGCTGCGCCAGCCCACCACCTTGTTCTTGTAGCAGGCGATTTCGAAGCGCTTCCCCGCGCGCTTCATGCGGACCACGGCCACGTTGGTCAGGCGGATCTGGTTGGTGGGGGTGAAGATGGACATGGCGGCCGCTCACGGAGCTTGGCCGGAGAACCTGGGCTCCGCGCCCGAATCCAACGACCCCGGGGCGCGCGCAACTGTAACGACCGCCCAGAGCGCGCCGCCAGAAGAGCCAGACTTGCCTCGGCCAGCCCCTGTGGACCCACTGCGCAGGCGTCCTGCGGGGACGGGACCCATTGCGCCTGCGTGCTGCGGCTTTGCCTGTGCCGTTTCCTCTTCCTTCTCGAGGTTTACGTCAATTCCGTTAGGCCGGTGCCTGAAGCTTACTGCGCGGGTGGAAACGCAACACTGCCGTTGCACAGTTCCGCAGCGTTCAGGGGTCACTTTCACTTCGATTTATTTGGAACTTTCTTTCTTTTTTTTTTTTTTTTGGTGCTAGGCAAGGGCTTCACCACTCATGCTCACCCCAGCCAATACGAAAAAAAAAATTTCACCAGAAACATGATGACCCTCCATCACCCCGCTTCAACTGTTGCCTTCTTGTTCTACTTCGTCTTCATTTTCCGAGTATTTTAACGTAAATGATAGTATGATCTTAATTTTAACTACTTCAGTATATACTTCTAATACGTACGTCCAGCGAGCTCAACCATAATCGCTCATCTTCTAAGAGTCACTTCATACTCTAGTTTCCCCCCTTTACAGTCGGTTTTGCCCCAACCTAGACTCAAACGTGCATCAACACACTGCACGTGGTGACGTTTCTTTTTGTTTCACACTATTCCCTCCCATTTTTCCCCCCAAGCGGAGCCGGAAGCTTTCTGGCTCAATCGTCTAGTTCTTTGGTGCTTTCCCTTGGGCACGGCCCCTTCTCCTCTGAGCCAATCCGAGCAGGACCCGGCGCTGCCAGAGTCCTCTCCTGTGCTGTGGGAGCCCCTCGGCTCGCCTCCTTTCCCTTTGAACGAATCCAAGCTGGACCGGGTCCCTTGCTTGGCCTGGGCGGTGGGCGGTGCTTCCAGGGACACGCCCCCTTCTCTGAGCCAATCCGAGTAGGAACTGTAGCGCTTGTGTGCTGGCCCAGAGCGCGGGGCGGTGCTTCTCTCGGCCCATCCGCTTCCTTTCTGACCTAATCCGAGCTGGACCCGGGCCCTTGCTTGGCCTGGCGGTGGGCGGTGCTTCCTTGGGCACGCCCCTTCTCCTCTGAGCCAATCCGAGCACGACCTTGGCTGCCAGAGTCCTCTCCGGTGCTGTGCGCGCCCCCCCCCACCGGCCCGCCTTCTTCCGCTCTGAGCGAATCCAAGCTGGACCGGGTCCCTTGCTTGGCCCGGGCGGTGGGCGGTGCTGCCATGGACACGCCCCCTTCTCCTCTGAGCCAATCCGAGCAGGACCCGGCGCTGCCAGAGTTCTCTCAGGTGCTGTGGGCGCCCCTCGGCCCGCCTCCTGCCCCCTCAGCGGTCCCGCGTGTGTGCGAGCGGCATGGGTTCTTCTCGCGCCCTGAGCGCGGGACTCTGGCGACGCTGAGGACAGGCTGTCTCCGGGCCCGGGGGCCTGGGCTGCGAGCGGCATGGGTGAGGCACGGCGCGGTCGCGGCGTCGGGGGAGGCTGTCTTCCCGTCGGGCGGCCGAGGGCCTGGCCTCCAAGGCCGCCGCGGCACCTGCTCACACCCGCCGCTCCCGTCGCGCCCGGACGAGGTTCCGAGGCTGCGCTTCTAAGGCAGAAGGGCGAAGCCTGCCGGCCGCGCGTGGGCCTGGGGCTTTCCCGGCGCGCGGACTCGCGAGTGCAGGCAGCGGTCGCGGGCGGACGCTCCGGAGAGCCCGTGCCGGCGGCGGCCCCGCGGAGCCGCGTGAGAGGGCGGTGCTGCGGCCCGGGCTCCGGCCGAGGCTCGAGCTCCAGCTTTGCTCTAGAGTGGGCGCGGGAACTTCGCTCCCTTCTGCTTCTAAGTGCTCGTCCCCAGAGAAGGTGCAAGTTGAGGTTCTGGCTTTGAACTACCGTCATTGTGATGATTTTGTCACTTCACCACACTGCGTGTTGTCCTTAGAGTTTAAAAATAGACTTCTTCATTGAATATGAACTTTTCTGGTTTTAAATTTTTAATACCCAGGCACTGGGGATTGAACCCAGGGGCACTTTACCACGGAGCCAGGTCCCCAGGCCTTTTTATTTTTTTATTTCGAGACAAGGTCCCGCGAAGCTTCCGAGGCTGACTGAATTTGTGATCCTCCTGCCTCAGCCTCCAAGTCGCTGGGATTACAGGCTTGGGGCCCCGCCAGCCTTATTCTTTTAGTTTTCTTTCTTTCTTTCTTTTTTTTTTTTTTAAAGAAGGACAGTGTGTGAGCGAGAGAATCAATTTTATTTAGGTTTTTTTCATGTGGCCTTCCTTGCTCCCACACATTGTTGTGTAGGTGGTGCTGGGGTTTGAACCCTTGTACTTGCGCATGCCAGGCTTGCGCTGTAACCTCAGAGCCACCCTCCAGCCCCTATTTTAATTTTTTAAACAAGAGTAGACATATGTATGCTTTAAGCTAAATTGCATATGTGTCATTTTAAATTTAGATTCTCCTTTGGATGTGTGGGACCTCTCCTCGTCTTTGTTATCATTGTGGATAAACAGATTTTACATTTATTTGGGCTTTGCTTTTGGCATTAGTCTTTGGATCTGTGTCCAGATTGTCATCAAGAAGCAGGTAAGATGAGTGGTTATTCTTTACTTTTCCTTTTAATAGAGTATTTAGGATTCAGATTTTATAGAGAATTTGGAGGGTAGATTTTCTAAGTTGTTCAGAAAAATACAGAAAAGCTAAAAGGAATTTTACCATTTTTATGCTTGGTCTCAAGGTTTTGTTTTGCTTTTTTTTGTGTGTGTTAGGGATTGAAACCTAGGCCTAGGGCAAGCCTCTGCCACAGAGCTCCTGGACTGTATCCGCCCTGCCCCCAGTGTCTTTTACAATGTTTTTCTCTAAGTTTTTGGAGGATAAATTATTGTAAACTAAGTTAGATACAATATTTTTTTTATTGTTTTTGATACTGGGGATTGAACTAGAGGCACTTCACCATGGAGCTGCAGCCCCACTCCTTTGTATTTTGTTTTGAGATAAGACCTCACTAAATTGCTGAAACTGGCCTCAAACTTGGAATCCTCTTGCTTCAGACCCCTCTATCCCCTTCACTGGAATTACAGGCGTGTGCCTCCGTGCCTGGCTACAGAAAGACTTTTATAATGTAAAATTTTTAATTTTTAAATTATTTTTATTAGAGTGAGAGGGAGAGAGAGAAAGAGAGAATCAATTTTTTAATTATTATTTTTTTTCATCTGGTTTTCATTGCTCTGACATTTAGTTATGTATGTGGTGCTGGAGTTTGAACCCGGGTCTTCATGTACGCCAGGCAAGCACAATACCGCTGAGCTACTGCTCCAGTCCAGGAATTGTCTTATAAGAAAAACAAATCTGTTTTTTACTTTTAAGTGGCAGTAGTCCTCTTTCATTTAACTAAGGATCAGGAAAAAAGTTCCTACTGTCATTCCACTAAAACACATTGGAAATGAAAGTATGCACAGTTGTCTTTCCTCGTCTCTGGGCTCTACAGGATCAACCCAATTCTAGATTGAAAGTTGTGGGAACCCCCAAACTTGTCTCCTGAACATGCACAGACTTTGTTCCTTGTCATTGGTCCCTAAACAAAACAGTGTAACAGCTACTCATACAACATCTGTGTTGTCTCAGGTATTACAAGTAATCCAAAGCTGGCTTGGCATGTGCGGGAGGATGTGCTTGGTTACGTGCATATACTGACCAATGTGGTGGAAGGGCCTGAAACCAAACCCCCTCAGATATCAGGGGAAGACTGGCTTTACCCTGGAAGGAATGGGAATTATTATAGTCTTAAAAAATGGGTCCCATCTTTAAAGGGTCTAGTTGTACCAAGAGGTTAATATTTGAGGAGTACAACCAGCAAGATTAAGAAAATGATAAAGTGGGTCAGTGTCTGTCAACTTTACCCCTACTGAAGTTGGGAAAATATTGTAACTTGATGGACCTTATGTGTTTGTTTAATTTCAAGGGCAAAAACTCACAGGAAAGATCTATTCCAAAGGCAACTCAGGATCTGATGACAAATGATTATGTCTCCTTTCCAAAGAAGCAAATCTTTGTCTCAGAAGTGAAGATTTTCTTTGGTTCCCAGACTGGTACAGCAAAGGTGAGAATTTTTTATAATGCTTTTCCTTTGATTTCCCCACACTGACAAATGTCCTTTGGCGTTGGGCTGAGTTCTTCTGATCTTTAGTCACTTCCTTCTTTATTTCTATCATATACTTTTCCTTTCTGGTAGGGTCGGTGGGTGGGTTTGTTCTATTGCATCTAGTTACAGCTGACTGATGGAGTTTGGTGGTCACTGTCACTAGGGGTCTTTGTCGTGAAGCTTGCTTCTGCCTCAGCAGGATGGAGAGAGTTCTGAGTCCATGACTGATGCTAGTGGGCAGTAAAAAGAGGGTAACACTAGTGGCTGGTGTGGGTTTGACTTTCACAGTTCACACATCTGTTTGATTGTGCTTTGATTTCTAAGAGGGCTAAGTGTTGAAGATGGACATTAAAGTAGACCAGTAGGGGACTGGAGCCGTGGCTTAGTGGTTATGACACTTGCCTAGCATGCACGAGTATGTAGGTTCAACCCCAACACCACATATACAACAAAGTGTCTGAGCAACGAAAGCCACATGAAAAGCAAAATTAAATTTATTCAGTCTTTTTTTCTCTCTCTCACCGTCCTTCTCTTTAAGTAGACCAGAGGTTAAGTGCCCCCGGGTTTAATCCCTGGTACCAAAAAAACAAAACAAAAAAAAGACACGTACTGTAGACATGTAGCTGAGAGCTGCCTTACATTCTCCAGTTGTATCTAGATGACACTTGCTTCTTCATTGTGATAGCCACAGCATGTTAGTGCTTTCTGGGAGAAGATTCTATGTAGAATGCAGAAGAATTATGAAAAAAACCAGGACTATTGGCCTGCTGCCCTCCTGTGGCTATCACTCAAAATAGCACTTCTTGGGTTCAACCTTAAGCAGCGCAGGTGGGAAACCTGAGGGAAAGTGGCGTGGGAGAACCCCAGAATCCTTTACATGTCACTCATAAAAGACTTTATTCAGAGCTACTATATGTGTGCTTTTTAAGTTTTTAAAAGATCAAATGAATCCTCCCAGATGGTAATAAATCCTGGCACACAAAGTTCAGAATGAGAAGGGTCTCCAGAGAACATCCTCCTCACCACCCCCGAACCTCTTTAGCTGTTTCTATCTTCAGTTCCTCTGATGCCTCTTTAACTTTCAACCTGCTTATGTGGTATTTCTGGACTTATCAACAATGGGAAAGTGTTTTTGAATCCTTACTCTAGTTACTCACACAAGCTTCAAATGTCAGTGGTGTGATGTTGCTGCCCACTCCGTAGCTGAGATGGGCTGGGTGGCCGTTGTCTGCCGGAGCCTTGCCCTCTGAATATTTCTTCATTTGGCTTTCTCATTTGATTGGCTCAAGTGTGACGGTGTATGCAGGAGTCTTCAGAACTTCTCACAGCTTTGAAGATGCGTCTGCATTGTCTCCTAGCAGGTAGTGTTAATGATGAGACGGTGAATTCCCGCATTTCTTTGTAGGTGACTTTTTTAGTCTGTTTCTGGAAATTTTTAGGGTCATTTCTTTGTCTTTGATGTTTGGAAACGTGGAAAGGTGACGAGATTCTCAGCCATTGTGGATGCTTGGGCTCTTTGATTTGAAGACTGCGCATTAATGCTGCCACGTTTCCAGGGTGAATTTCTTTCCCTTCCATTTTCTGTCTGTCTTTCTGGGACTCCTGTTGACTTCAAGTTGAATCTTTCGGATGGGTTCTTCAGAGTCTCAAGTCGTCTCTCACACTGTAACTTTTTCTTTTCCGCTTGGGTTCTTGGATTTCCATCCAAATCTCTTTTGAATGTTGCATTTCAGCCATCATGGATTACATTACAAACACGTCGTGTTGTTTTTACTCAGTGTTTACAGCGCCTGGTTCATAGTTGGAGACGATCTGATCCTGGTCTATTTGTGTTCCCATTTTTCTCTTGCACCTGCTTGTTCTCGTTGTGGTCCTGTGGATCCCTGGTTCTGTGTTCATAGCTGGGACGGAATGATGGGGAACTCATGTGGATTTCCTTTCACTGTGTGAACAGACTGTTTTGCTGATTGTAAATCCTCCCTGAATGCTCTGTGCAGGGTGGATTAGGGCATGCCATGTTACCTGTTGGCCCCATGTACCTAACTGCACCCCGATTTTTACTCATTTATAATAAAACAAGTGTTTTGTCTGTGCTCTCTAGTTTGTTTTCCTTTTATTTCTTTTTTTGGTTGCTGGGGATTGAAACCAGGGGCCCTTAATCACTGAACCCCAGCCCTTTTTGTTTTTTATTTTGAGAGAGGGTCTAGGTTGCTTGAGTCCTCACTAAGTTGCTGAGGCTGGCCTCCAACTTGTGATCCTCCTGCTTCAGCCTTCTGAGTTGCTGGGATTGTGTATATGTGCCACGGTGCCTGGCTCTCTCTGCTTCTTTATTCCTGTTTTGACGGCTTCCCTGTTGCTAAGTAATGCTCAGGCTTTATTTTACTTGCTATGTTGGATACATAATCAGTTCTTTCCTTTTTTTCCTTAAAGGTGGAGAGAGAAAGAGAGAATCAATATTTATTTTTTGTCTTTTTTTGTTTCCCTGACACTTACTGGGTATGTGATGCTGGGATTTGAACCTGAGCCAGCATCCCAACCTCATGATCAGTTAGTTCTTAATTCTTGAAAATATTTTCATTTAGAGTATATTGTTCTCTGGTTTTCTTTCTTCTCTCTCTTTTTTTCCCTCCTGTATCACTAAGGCTAGTCTTCCTTACTATCATTTGCTGGCCCTCTTGTATCTATGTATGTTTTTTCAGGGTGGGAGATGGAACCCAAGTCTTGTGCATGCTAGTCAAGTGCTCTACCACTGAGTTACATTCCCAGTGCTCTTCATTTTCTAGCTCTAAAAGCAGCAGAGTCTCAGAATATAGTCTTCGAGGCTGTGTGTCGATGTACACTGCTCCCCTTACTCCATATAGATCATGTAGATCGTGGGATAGCTCATGTTTTCTGTAAAGGGCCAGGTATTTTATTCCACATATATTTTCTGTGTACTTTCAACTTAACAGCTTCAGTGACTCCTTGAAGCCTTGAGTAGAAACATGTCATCCTTCTGTGTAAAACCCTGCATGACCCCCTTGCTCGCTTGGATTAGGGGGCAGTGTCCTCACAGTGGCCACAGGGCTGTGTTCATATAACTGCCCGTTAACCATCTTGCCTCTTCTCCTGGGTCCCCGTTCTCTAGTCTTGTTAACTTCTCTGCACGCTCGCGCCCTCCTTTTGGGCTTTGTGTTTCAGTGTTCGCTTTGCCTGGGTGAGTGCATGCCTTGCTCCAGCACTTCCTTCAGGTATGGCTCCGACCTTAGCTTTACCTAAGAGGCCTTGCTCTTCTATACCAATTCTGCAGTCCTGATGCTCACTTCCAGGAGTCCTTAAATTCCACAGGGTTTAAGGACTTTGTCCACAAGA
Source organism: Aplodontia rufa (assembly GCA_004027875.1). Classification (NCBI taxonomy): domain Eukaryota; kingdom Metazoa; phylum Chordata; class Mammalia; order Rodentia; family Aplodontiidae; genus Aplodontia; species Aplodontia rufa. Next base: position 12,610 of record PVKS010015481.1, on the reverse strand, counting down.
TTGTCCCTGCTTGAGACCCCAGGCCCAAGTCTCATCTTTAAGTTTGGGGTTTCGTACAGTCTACTCCTCAGGTTCCATAATCTTTTGGAACCATTTGCAAGACTCAGCAGATTGCTCAACTTGCCTTTACTGGTTTATTATAAAGAGTACAACTGAGGAATAGCTAGATGGAAGGAAGGCACAGGTGAGGTCTGGAGGAGTGGGAGCCCGAGCCTCGGTCCTCTCTGGGCTTGCTTCCTTCCCAGCATGCATGTCAGTGTGTTCCACAGCCTGGGGTGGCCTGTGGCCTTGTGCAAGGTCTGTCCTGGAGGCTTCATTAGCTAAGCATGGCTGATCAAGGCACTGGCTGTTGGTGATCAGACTCAGTCCTCAGCAGTTGCAGGGGTGGGAGTGCTGAGTTTAACCCCTCCTCAAGTGGTGGGTCTTTTGGCTACCAACCCCCATCCTGAAGCCACCTCAGGGCCCTCCTCAGTAAGTTCTCTCATTAGCATACACAAGATAGTGATTCCAAGTAAATTCCAAGGGTTCTGGAGCTTTGTGATGAGTGACAAAGACCAAGTCTTGTGTAGTAGTTGACAGCTCTGTAGCTCCAGGGCTGCACTTTCTCCCCTCATCTGGGTATTTTTTCTTCCATGTATCTGTTTTTTCATTTCCAGTGTGTTCTCTGTCCATTAGACCATAAGCTACTTGAGGGCAAGGCCATGACTGTCTGGTTTGCTGTTGTGCCCAGAACCAAATCTGGCATGGTAGAGCCCAGTCAGTGAACCAGTGAACCAGTGCCAGCTAATCATTCTGGCAGGTAGGGAGTCAGATGCTGGACTACCAAGCAAAAAAGAGGACATTTTCCTGCCCAGATCTGGCTAGCAGTTTTAGTTTTCCCCAACATTTGATCCATTTGCTTGGAGAAGTGCTGGCAGGTGTTTTGTGGGGAGGGGCAGGTAAAGGGTAGATGCTGCCATGGCTCTGAAACTTTCACTGCCTGGCTCTGCCTGCCTCAGAAACCTTTGCCTTCCATTGCAGTGGCTCTCTGCAGTGCTGTCAAACAGACTTCTCTCAGGGCTCTCTCCTGACAGCCTGCTTCTCGTTATAGCTCCCCTCCCTTCACACTTCACTGTCCCTTCGTACTTTTCACATGTTTATTCTAGGGGCCAGAGCAGCTGGAATGTCAGAAGCCAATGTGGATTTGGCCCTGAGTTCACCCTCATTGAGTGAGAATGTGATCAGATGATTGACCTCCAGGGTGGTGCTTGAGAAAACAGTAAAAGCGAAGAGCTGTCTGCAATGGCACACATCAGTCCTGGGAGAGTTTTTGTAAAGAGAGAGCCAGACAGAGAGAGAATCAATTTTATTTAGTTTTTCATGTGGCTTTCATTGCTCTGACCCTTTGTTGTGTACGTATGTGGTGCTGGGGTTCAAACCCACGTCCTTGTGCATGCCAGGCAAGCACTGTAACCACTGAGCCATTGTCTCCAGCTCCCCTAGGAAAGTTTGTCACAATGAATACCACTTTCCCTGCCAACAAAGGTAAATGAGGACTGTTGTTTGCTTATTTGGCTTATCAGTGGCTTTATTTGATTGATATTTTTTTTTTTTTTGCTAGGGATTTGCAACAGTTCTTGGGAAAGCAGTGACCGCTCTAGGTCTGTCAGTGACAGTTACTGATCTGAAAGACTATGATCCAGATGACCATCTGCTGGAAGAGGTTGGTGATTGTCTTATTTATTCTTCCATCAAAACTCTCAAATCTAATTGACCACTTGACATCTGGGATAAGTAGAATCTCAGAGTAAATTTGATTTTCATGCCGAGGGAGTTCAGCCTGCTAAATTTCCTGCGTGACTCAAGCCCTGGATGTGAGGTGCAGTGTGCTGGCTTTGAAGTGACATGGGTCCTGCCCCTCGGCTGTGCTAGACTGCTGGGCTGAGGCAGGGGTAGGAGGAGGGCTGTTACTGATGGTGCTGTGCCATGCATGTGGGCACCAGGTAGGCCCACCAGTCAAGAGCTGAGGGTGTGGGCTCTGGAATAGGCAAAGGCCAGCTGTGTGACTTCATGGGTTATTTAGTATCTGAGGGTTTAATTGCACTTGGAAAACTCACCTCTTCTCCCCCACACAGTTACGCCCAGTAGGAAACTTTGCCTTATAGCAGGGATTCTCAGTGTGGTCCCTACACCAGCAGTGCCAGCAGCTCCTGCATACCTGTTAGAAATGCAGATGCCCAGCTCCCTGGGCATGCAGCTAGAGATTCTGTTGCTGCTAATGTTGGAGAAGAAGTTAGTTGGGAGTGACAGAATTGTTCCCTAGGTGAAGAGGGTCTTTAGTTAGTGTCCCATGTGGCTAGCATCAAGGTACAGAATGTCCCTAGACAGTATGTAGACAACATGTAGACAAGGGAGTGTGGTTCCAATGCAAGTTCATTTAAAAGACAGCAGAAGCCTGGCATGGAGGCTAATGCCAGCCAACTGGAGGCTGAGGCAGGAAAATCACTGGAGCCCAGGAGCTCCAGGCAGACCTGGGCAACATAATAAGACCCTGTCTACAAAGACAGCAGAACAGAACCAAAACCCAGCAAGACAGATTTGGCCCATTGGCTGTACCTGGCCAGCTCCTTAGTGGATAAATGTCTGGTGGTTCCATCTGCCCACCCCTCTGCAAGAAAACATTGGCTGCAGATGCATGAGCTCAAGTATGCTGTCATTTGTGAAACACAAATGATTTTGTGACTTGCACACTAAATTTCAGGTAGGGGTGTAGCCATGAATAACCTCAGGGCTTGGAACCGTGAAGGCCGTCAGGCAGGTGAGGTGCTGGCTAGCAGGGCCATGTAGATGATGGGGCCAAGTGCCGAGCAACTTCACATTGAAAAGTTGCTGTAGGAGATCCAACCCAGGTGCTTGCTGAGCCTGGGCTTTACACCTCTGAGCTATGCCCCTAGTAGTACAGAAAGTACTACTTAAATTTAAAAAAATGTAATTTTTTTTACGTTTAAAAGTTTTATTGCATTACTTTTTCAAGTAACTTTTAGGAGACTTTTCTGTATTTTTCCTAATGGTTGGGATTTTGTTTCCAATATGACAAAGTAAAGATGATAGAAACTTATAGTCGGGTGCAATGTTGTACACCTGTAATCCCAGTGGCTTGGGAGTCTGAGGCAGGAGATCACAAGTTCAAAGCAAGCCTTAGCAACTTAGGAAGGCCCTGAGTAATGTAGTGAGGCCCTGTATCAAAATACAAAAATAAAAAGGGGTGTGAATATGGCTCGGTGGTTAAGCACCACTGGATTCAATCCACTGTACCCTCTCCCCACCAAAAAATTATAATTTAGAAAGTGGAATGGAGTATAGGGCGAAGCAGCCAGGAGGTGTGTTGCAGAAGCCAGGCTGGGTGTCCTTTCCTGGGCCAGGGGTCCTTTGGAAAATGTGTAGTGCTTGTGGAAGAATCCCTCGTCCTTACAGATTAGTGTGGCTTGAATGTCAGCCTTTCAGGAAGGGGTTTTCTTCACTGGGATCATTTGTGTCTTGAGTGTCTCAGATCGTTTTTATCTTGAGTGTCCTCCTGAAACAGTTTCCATCTTGGTTAGGTCACAAGTAATAGTGTCTGTGCCTTCTTGGTTGCGACTTACACTGACGGCCAGCCGACGGAGAGTGCAGCATGGTTCTGCAAATGGTTAGAGGAGGCGTCCAGTGATTTCCGATTTGGCAGGACTTACCTGAAGGGTATGAGATATGCTGTGTTTGGCCTGGGGAATTCTGCCTACCCAGGCTACTTCAACAAGGTGGGTGTATGTTAAATTGTAGCATAGATTCTCTTCTTTCTTTCTCTTTTTTTTTCTCCTTTTTTTTTTAAGAGAGAGGAACAGTGAGAGAGAGAGAGAGAATCAACTTTAGTTTTTCATGTGACTTTCATTGCTCCAGTGCTCCATTGTGTACGTTGGTAGTGCTGGAGTTTGAACTTGTGTCCTTGCTCATGCAAGGCAAGCACTGTAACTGCTGAGCCACCGCTCCAGCCCAGGATAGATTCTCTTTGACTTAAAATGCATGTGTGTGTAGGTGACATAATCTTCAAACTTGTCTACTTGATGGTGAGTTTCTTGCATTACTCTTCATGGTGGCATTTGCCATACACTCTCAAGCTTGATGTGCAGAAGGCTCTCCATGAGGTTTTGCTGCATCAAGTGTGCCTCACACCCTCTGGAGTCCAGAGCAGACTCAAGGCAGGCAGACCTAGCTTCCGGTCCCCTGGGAGGGCCTTGTAAACAAATCATCTTGGAGTCCTTGGACTCTCTCCGCTGCCTGTTCTGTTGAATCACCTTAGTTGCCTAAGCTAACTCAAAACAGGTAAACTCAGTTAAGTCATTAATTTTTTTTAGTTTTATTTTATGTTTTCAGTTTTTTTGTTTTTCCTCCACTTAGTTGTGAATGTGATGCTGGGATTCAAACCCCGGTCCTCACTCGTGTGAGACAAATGCTGTACCTCTGAGATTCCTTTCCAGCCCTAAGTCACTCATTTTTAAAGGAAAATAGAGAAAAAAGTTCACTACCCATTATGTAGTAAAACATTAAGTGTTTTCTTGGGCTTTTTTTTTTTTTTTTTAATGAGATTAACTTGGTTCCTTTTATTTGCATGCTGCTTTCTATACTTACAAAAATAAAGCCACAGAGCCCCTCAGGCTTAGCGTTCTGCAAAGTCACCAGAGCCTTGGTGTGTGCCTCTCCCTGGAAGGCCCAGCCCAGCTTGCCTGTCTTAGTGTGCTGTGTGAACTGGAGGATGAGCTTGCTTTAGACCCGTTTTTCCTTCTTTTGTATTTTTCCTCCTATTTTCAGAGGACTTTAGGCTGAGAATGAGAAAATTCATTCATGTCAGTATTTTATATAACACCTTGCTACTCAGGAAACCTTTTAAGGTTCTGAACTCTTCTTAGCTGTTTTTCCTAACATAACCCCTGTGCCTCAGTTTAATTGCTTCATATCACAGTGAAATAAACTTTGAAAAATATATTTTTTTTATTAAGGAGTTGAGTTGTACAATCATAAATGCTTATAAAATAACAATATGGTATGCATTTGATCCTAATCCAGAGTCACCCCCACATTGCCCGTGCCCCAGTCTTGATTCTTCTGTATTTCCTCCCATAACAACTATAAGCATATATGTGTGTGTGTGTATGTGTGTGTGTGTGTATGTACATATATAGAATTGAATGATTGCATAAGTATTACTTGGCTTCTAAGGGGGATAAAGAGTATGCTACATTGTTATTTTCTCCCTACATTCCTTCCTATCCTACCCACCCCTCCACTTTAGCCTCTCCCCCCACCCGCCCTATATGTCTATGGTTCCCCTAGATTATGTGCCGTTACACCTTTGATGGGTCTAGTATAAGTGCTTGACTACCTTTCACCCAAGCCTGGGCTCCGCTGTAGCCTCCCCAAATGAGGGAAAACATTTGACCCTTGACTCTGGGTTTTGCTAATTTTGCTCAGCATTTCTTCCACTGCCATCTATTTATCTTTAGGCAGCAATATCGTTATTTCTAATTGCTGAGTAGAACTCCATTGTGTATATACCAGAGCTTTTGGATCCATTTATTCAGTGGGTTGATTTCATAATTTAGCTATTATAAATTGAGCTGCTATGAATATAGATTATGCTGTGTCACTGTAACTTGCTGATTCTAAGTCCTCTGGAAAAACACCCAGAAGAGGGATAGCTGGGTAGTATGATCCAACCCTAATTTTTTGAGGAGTCTCCACACTGTTTTCCAGAGACCAGTCTTCAGTTCCACCAACAGTGTGCTAGTGTTCCTATCTGCCCATAACCCCTCCAACGTCTGTTATTGTTTATATTCTTCATCTTTGCCAATCTGATTGGAGTGAGGTGAAATCTTAATGTAGTTTTGATTTGCATTTCTCTGATTACTGGTGATTTGGAACACTTTCTCATGTATTCATTGGCTTGATCAATGTCCTCTGTTGGAAGATTTCTGTTTAGCTCTCTGGCCCATTTATTGATTGTGTTTTTGATATTAAGTTTTTTGAGTTCTTTGTAAATTTTGGATATTAGTCCCCTGTCAGAGGAATCACAGGCCATGATTATCTTCCATTCTGTAGGTTTTCTCTTGACAGTTTTGACAAGTTCCTTGGCTGAGCAAACGCTTATCTTTTTTTTCTTTTCTTTTTCTTTTTTTTTTTAAGAGAGGTGGGATAGTGAGAGAGAGAAAAAGAGAGAATCATCAGTTTTATTTAGTTTTTCATGTGGCTTTTGTTGCTCCGACAGTGCCGTGCTGGGGCTCTCTTGCACATGCCAAACAAGCACCACAACTGCAGAGCCATCACTCCAGCCCCAAATCCTTTTAATTTAATGGCATGACACTCATTAATTCTTGACTTGACTTGTTTAGCTTTGGGAGTCTTGTTGAGAAAGTCTTTGCCAACTGCCATATGCGGGAGTTTTGCTCCTAATTTTTCTTCTAGCAGTTGTGTGGTAGCTGGTTTAATTCCTAGTTCCTCGATCCATTTTGATTTGATTTTTGTGCAAGGTGAGAGATAAGGATCTAATTTCAACTTCCTGCAAATGGCTATCCAGAAATAAACTTTTGAGGGTATGAAATCATGAATGTTGCCAAGTTGGCTACCTTTCTACTTTATTACTAAATGAGCTTTGACCCCACAAGGTTTGTTATATTTTGGGACCTGATTTATTTTGCTAATGAATATTTTGTTCTGACTATGATTTAGATTTGCAGTTTTCAATTTCCTTTTTGTTGTTAACATTTGTCCACTGAAAGGGTTTGTTTCTTTGTTTAAAAAGCTCTTACGCAGAGAATTAGACTAGTACATGAAATGCAGCCTTTCTGGCTTGAGACTGGAACTCTAGGGCTTGAAGAGCTTTCTGCTGAGCAGTTCCCTCTTCCTGAGCAGTAGCCCCTGGCCATAGCCCCTGAAGAACTGAGGTTCTAGGAGCAGTGTGGACACTGGACTGGGGTGTCATGCTCCTGTGCCCCTCTGCCTCTTTCCTGCAGGTTGGCAAAAGTGTCGACAAGTGGCTTTGGATGCTCGGTGCTCGTCGTGTGCTGGCTCGAGGTGACGGGGACTGTGACGTGGTGAAGAGTAAACACGGTAGCATCGAAGCTGACTTCAGTGCCTGGACAACCAAGTTTATCTCCCGGCTGCAGGCACTTTGTGAAGGTGAAAAGAAGTCTTGTGGCGGCCGCTGCAAGAGAGGCAAGTGCGAATCCAAGCAGCAGGGCTCAGAGGCCCTGGAGCCGGAGCCTCTCACCCAGGAAGCCCTGTGGCCCAGAGGCACTGAGGTACGTAGCCTGTGTCATCACCTGCTGCCTTCCTCCAGGGCTAGAGATGTGGATGTTACCTCAGGTCCGGGAGCCAGCTCATTGGCTTTTGGTTCTCAGGGAGACCTCTGACGCATGCTGGTTAGCGCAGCCGTCTTTCCTCTCTCCCCTCTCATTGCTGTGGGGCTGATTCAGGTGAAGTCTTAACACATATAGCAGGTTAGGAAACGGAGGCTCAGGGAAGGCACATAGGTCCCAGATTGAGCACCTGTCTTATTCCTCAGATCACGTTGCTTGTGACCATATGATTCCATTAGTCACTTCAATGGAGGTCGCAGGTCACTGTGGTTGTACATGTTTCTGCCCTCCTTCTGAATGTTTCTCTTTCATTGTTCTTCAGATACCCCAGTCCTTTGAAACTCGTGTCTTCAGGCTGTCTCTACTGCCCTCTTCACAGCTGCTTTGTTCTGGCCGCCTGGTCACTTGTGACGTTCAGAAGCAACTTAGAATTCTGACTGCTGTCTTTGCTGCTGGCGTCATGTTCCTTGTTGCTTAGACGTGTGCCTTAGTGGCCCACCAGCCTTCACACCTCCTGCAGCTGTTCCTGTCACCAACCTTGGTTTCTCCCTTCCGTGGTTAATTCTGAAGTCCAGGTAACTTTGACCCTTATTCTGACCTCTCTCTTGGACTCCCTACTTTAAAATTCTCTTAATCCCATTTGATCTCGCACCTTGCTCTTTGACTGGTGGAAACTGCTTCACTCAGTCCTCGAACCCAGTCTAGACTACGCTCTCGTAAGCACCTTTCTTTGTCTCGCCTCATTGTTTTCTAACACTGTTGGCCACACCTCAAGCCAGGTAGAAACCTACCTCATGCCTTTCCCGTGCCCTGCAGATTCATGACTCCAGGCTCAACTGTGCACTCACCAACCTCACTACATTCCCTTCTAAGTTCCCTTTCTCTCCGGGCAGAGGCCTGTTTCACTCCGCCTTCCTCCAGGGCTCCATGAAGCCATGAGAAGGGAACTCGTGGTCTTCCCCACCCACCTACTGATCTTCACCGTCTTTCCTGGTTCAGAAGACTCATTGTCAGGTCCATGCTATGGGTCAGGGGCTTGGTTCTTTGTTTATTGCATCTCTCTTTCCTGTATCTTTAATCTCTCCCTCTCTGTTAGACAGTTCCCATAAGTAAACAAACATACTCTGGAATCATTTGTGTTAAGCAAATACAAAAAACAACAAAAAGCAGATTTTTTTCCTTAGTATACATCTTCACTGATCCATTTTTCTGCTTTTTATCACTCAGTCTTTTTGTTTAAATTTGCTTATCCTTCCTCCACTTAGCTCTTTTTTTTTCTTTTTAGAGAGAGAAGGACAGAGGGAGAGAAAGAGAAAGAATCAATTTTTTTTTTAGTTTTCCATCTGGCCTTTGTTTCTTTGACACTTAGTTGCATATGTAGTACTGGAGTTTGAACCTGAGTCCTCATGCATGCCAAGCAAGCGTTCCAACCGTGGAGACACTGCTCCATCCCCTTCACTTAGCTCTTAATATTTAAAAAAAAAAAAACCCCTTTTTTGAGTTACAATCCATGTCATGTAAATTAACCCATTCAAAGTATACAATCCAACAATGTTTGCTATATTTAGAGTTTTGAACGACTACTAGATATGTCTGGTTCCAGAACCTTTGCATCATCTTACAGAAAACCACTTACCCTTGAGATAGTCACGTGTCCCCTCTGCCTCAGCTTGTCACCTTGTCTGCTTTCTGCCTCTGTGGTGTGGTGTATTTTTTTTTTTTTTTTTTTGAAGGGACAGTGGGAGAGAGAGACAGAATTCATTTTTATTTAGTTTTTCACATGTCTTTTGTTGCTCCGAGACTTCATTGTGTATGTGGGTGCTGGGGTTTGAACTCACGTATTTGCGCATGCCAGGCAAGCGCCGTAACTGCTGAGCCACCGCTCCAGCCCTGCCTCTGGTTTATATATTCTGGAGATTTTCATAAATGTGTCAGTGTGCCCTTTTGTGTCTGCTTTGTCTACTTGATCTTTTTGAGGTTGGTTTCTGAGGTCTGTACTGCCCTTCGTTCCTTTCAGGAGTGATGTTCCCATGTGAGTATGGCTGCTTCGGGTTGCCCTTCTTCTGCTGGGTTCGGCTGCTTGTTTCTACCTTTTGACTAATAAATCGTGCTGCCCTGAGCACCTGTCTACGATGTCTTCACTTCTTCGAGCATATACACAGGAGTAGGACTGCTGGTGTGTGGCATTCTGTCTAACTTTTTGAGGCACTGCCCAATTGTTTGGCAAAGCATGGACACTGTTTTATACTTGGCCTGGCCTGGTCCACATCTCATCCGCCACTTCTTGTTTCCATTTTTCATGTGGCCGTTCTAGTTGAGTTTTGGCTTGAATTTCCCTGATGACTGATGTTGAGCTTCTTTAATGTACTTATTGTCATTTGTATGACTTCCTTTGACAAATGTCTGTTCAAGTTCTTTGCCCATTTTTAAATTGGGTCATTTGTCCTGTTTTTTTTTTTTTTTTAGTTTGGTAAGAGTTGTTTTTTTTTTAATGAGATACAGTGAGAGAGAATCAACTTTATCAACTTTATTTAGTTTTGTGTGTGGCTTTCGTTTCTCTGACACTTCGTTGTGTATGTTGTGCGGGGGTTCCAGCCTGTATCCTCCTGCATGCCAGGCAAGTGCTGCAACTGCTGAGCCACTGCCCCAGCCCCAGTTTAGTAAGAGTTCATTGGGTTGTTTGTGATTTGGTATTAAGTTTTTTGAGTTCTTTGTAAATTTTGGATGTTAGTCCCCTGTTGGAGGAATCACAGGCCATGATTATCTCCCATTCTGTAGGTTGTCTCTTGACAATTCCTTGGCTGTGCAGAAGCTTTTTAGTTTAATAGCATTCCACTCATTGAGTTTTGAGTTTAATTCTTTTGCTTTAGGAGTCTTGTTGAGGAAGTCTTTGCTACTCCCAAATGCTGGAGTGTTGGTCCTAACTTTTCTCCTAGCAGTTGTATAGTAGCTAGTTTAATTCCTAGTTCCTTTATCCATTTTGATTTGATTTTTGTGCAAGGTGAGAGACAAGGATCTAATTTCAACTTCCTGCAAATGCCTGTCCAGTTTGTCCAGCACCATTTGTTGAATAGACTGTCATTCTTCCATATTATGTTTTGACCCCCTTTGTCAAAGATCAGATGTTTAGATTTGTGTAGGTTTGTTTCAGAGTCTTGTCTTCTATTCCTTTGGTCTTCATTCCTATTTTGATACCAGTACCATGGTGTTTTTGTTACTACAGCTCTGTAGTATAGTTTTAGACCTGGTATTGCGAATCCACCTGTTTTGTCTTTCTTGCTTAGTAATCTTTTGGCTATTCTGGGTTTCTTGTTCAAATGAATTTGAGAATTGCTTTTTCTAAACCTGTAAATAATGATGTTGGTATCTTGATAGGGATTGCATTGAATCCATATAGCGCTTTTGGCAGAATGGCCATTTTAATTATATTAATTCTGCCTAACCATGATCTTGTCACGTCTTCTTCGATTTCTTTTTTCAATGTTTGATAATTTTTGTTGTAGAGGTCTTTTACTTCCCTTTTAAGATTAATTCCCAAGTATTTTATTATTTTGGAGGATATTGTGAATGGGACCAATTTCCTGATTTCTTCTTTTACTCTATTATTGTTAGTGTCTAGGAAAGCTATTGATTTATGGGTATTGATCTTGTAGCCTGCCACTTTGCTAAATCTGTTTATAAGCTCAAGCAGTTTTCTGGTGGAGTTTTTTGGATCTTGCAGATATAGGATCATGTCATCAGCAAAAAGGGATAGTTTGACTTCCTCTCTTCCTATTCTTATCCCTTTGATTTTCTACTCTTGCCTTATTGCTCTGGCTCGGGTCTCAAGAACTATATTGAATAAAAGTGGTGAGAGTGTATAGCCTTGTCTTGTGCCCAAGTTTAGTGGAAATGCTCTCAGCTTTTCACCATGTAGTATTATACTAGCTGAGGGTTTGTCATATATGGACTTTACGTACTTAAGTTCCTTTGATTCCTATCTTCTCTAGAGTTTTGAGCATAAATGGTTTAACTGAGAGCTTTGTGCACGCCAGGCAAGCTCTCTACCCTTGAGCCACATCTCTAGCCCTATATACTAATTAATCTTTTGCTTGGTTCTTCTTTCCGTTATTGAAAGTGCAGTATTAAAGTTTTCAACTGTTGTTGGTAGAACTTGTGTATTTCTCCTATCAATTTTGTCAGCTTTTGCTTTGTATGTTTGGGTCCTTTTGTTAGATGCATATATATGCTTGTAGTTGTTATATCTTCCTGATGGATTTTCTTTTGTTAGTATATAGTGGTCTTGTTTCAGTTTCAGTTTTTGACTTAAAGTGTGTTGTCTGATAGTCATCCCAGCTCTCTTTTGGTTACTATTTGCATGGATTGTATTTTTCCTTTTTTTCCCACTCTTAACGCATCTGTGTCTTTGGATCTAAAGCCAGTTTCTTGTATGTAAGGTAGAGTCAGTTCATGCCTTTGTTGGTTTGTTTTCTTTTTTTCCTTTCATTCTGTTTTGTTTGTTTTTTTTTTTTGCTGGGGATTGAACCCAGGGCCTCTTACATGTTAGGCAAGTGCTCTGCCACTAAGCTACACCCCCAGCCTCTGTTTCTGCTTTTTAATGGGAGGGTTCGATTTATTTTCATTTGAAGTAATTACTGTGAAGAAAATATTTCTGACATTTACTGTGTTTTCAGAATATATTGTATCTTTTTGTCTCTCTTTTCTTTTATTGCTTTTATTTGTGTTTGATTTTTCTGGAGTGCCATTTGATTCCTTTCTTGGAGTTTGTTGAACTTTCTGGGTGTCTAGATTCATGTCTTCTTTCAAATTTGGGAAATTTCGAACATTTATTTCTTTATACATTCTTTCTGTTTCCATTCCCCTTTCTGCTGGAATGGCCTGACGTGTGTGTGTGTGTCTGTGTCTGTACCTGTACTCTTGATGGTATCCTGCAGGTGTCTTCTGTTTCCCTTCCCGTTTCTGCTGGGATGCCTTCTGTATGTCTGTACTCTCGATGGTGTCCTGCAGGTGTCTTCTGTTTCCATTCCTGTTTCTGCTGGGATGCCTTCTGTATGTCTGTACTCTCGATGGTGTCCTGCGGGTGCTCAGACTTTGTTTGCACTGATTGTCAACATTCGTCTGTTCCAATCAGCTGTTGAAACCCTCTAGTGAATTTTTTAGTACACTTGTACTTTTCAGCTCAAGAATTTGTTTTCTTTTAATTGTTTCTTTGTGTTGATAATTATGTATGTATTTATTTATTTTTT
>PVKS010015480.1:40000-45857 GCA_004027875.1 Aplodontia rufa | reverse complement strand
GAGAGTCTAAAAGGCTGATCTGGGAAAGTCATTTAGGGCAATTAAGGGAGATAGAGAAAACCTTGTGAAAACACCTTTAAGAGAGAACTTCTAGAATCTAGAAGGAAAGAAATGAAAAATATTAAAAATCCAAAAGATTCAGGGAGAGGGACTTAAAGTTTAAAACCATCTTGTTAATTAACACAACAATGACATTTTATTTTATAGACCATAAGATCTCCTATGCATTTTAACCCAGTTTTTTTTAAAAAGCACTAAAAACTAGTAATACTGAGACAGTTTATGAGAGATAGTAACATGATTAGGTAGTCAGGACCTTGGGCCCCATTCAATCACACCTGGAAGCTGCCAGTAGAGAGCCATCAAGGGGCATGGGCAGGGCCTTCATATGCAAAAGACCGTGAGGCTCCCTGAGGGAGTGGCACCTTTGTCCCAGAGGTGGGAAAACCAAGAAATGGGGTGGACACAGATGGGAAATAGGAAAGATTTGCTGCCTGTTTTACAGAGTTTAACCCATGATGTTGATGCTTTTCATGAATCTTAACCAAGGCTCATACCTAAACCTATATAACCCCTGGCCTAGCCTACATTAGATGGTGTCCTGCTTCCAGGTAGCCCTCAGCCTTGCAGAGTCTCTGCCCTCCTTCCTTAAATAGATCCTGCTCCTTTACTCTCCTCTTCCCTGGTTGTCCATGATTTCATTCTTCAAGTTCGTGAGACAAGAGCCCAGAAGATTGGCACCAAATTCCTGGGATGTATTTCCAGACGAAGAGCTGCAGAGAAACCCAGTTTTTAGCTGAGGAGCTGCTAACACTATTTTAGCTGCCCAAATCTGCAGCCAGCCCCAACTCCCAGTTTTAACTGTTCATAGCTGCAAACACTGAAAATGGGCTACTTTGGCCGCAGAATCTGCAGTCAGCCCAGACTCCATTTGCCAGCGGGAGCAGAGAATCCGGCCTCATCTTAAAAATCCCACATCAATACCATCTAAGAGTATATATATTTATACACATATCTCGTGGAATCCAGCCACTGCTGTCGGCTGGTTGGTCCTATTTTTTAGATGTTAAGTGCCTCCCTCCCCAGCACACAGGAACCAGTGCCCTGTGCACGGGATAGGGGTGGGGCACAGATTTACCATCACTTACACAGAAAGAACTGGACTGTAAGCATAAAAAACAGTCAGTGTCAAAACTCTATTTTAGGGTGCAAAAAATGCAGAAATTTAAGCCTGTTTGTATGCAGAACCCACTGAGTGGTTCTTTTAATTAGAAAATTAAGTTCAGTTATACCAACTGACTGGCAGAAATCAGAACCTGAGTGTTGCCCTGGGAGGTGGCTTGTCATCAGCCCTCTGTGAGGGGAACACCAGACCAGAAGCCCAAGGTGCTTAACCTGACCTGAGGCCCGGCGACTGAAGGCCGATTTGCCCCAGAGACCCTAGCACCACCTCCGGTTGGAGTGGCCTGGGCCTGGAGAGGGAGGCGGCTTGTTGTTGGCTGGTGGCGTTGGTGTGGAGCAGGAGGACAGAGTCCCAGGTAAGCTGGCAAGCAGGACGCTGACGGCTAACTGACTGACGGGGGCATTGCGAGGCAGAGCTGGGAGAAGGGACGCGGGAGCACACGGTGCCCCTGAGAAGGACACTGAGACGCGCTGGAGCAGGGGCTTGGTGGGTTGTCGCTCCTGTTATTTTTAGTGGGTCCGCGCTGGTCCCCTGCCTCTCTGCATCTCTTGTCTTTGCTTCATAAACTAATCAACACTTCTCTCTTGTCACCCAAGCCTCAATCTTGACTGGCAGATCGTAAAGAACTTGAAAAGATCCTTTGTTGAAACCAGGTTGGAGATCGTGAATATGAATAAAGAAATCTCACGGAAGTAAAACTGGGGTCACTGGTATTCCTCAGGAGAACTAGGTGGCATTTCTGCCAATGGCCCCTGATTAGAGGCTTCATTGTTATGTGGTTATTAACTGAGATGAAATCAATACCTCCACCCGGACTCAGGGCTCCTTGGACATTGTTCCTGGCAGCGCCATTGTGTGCATATCAGGGCAGAGGGAGCATCTTCTGATGTAACATTCAGCCATGATGGATCAAATTACCTATTATTTAAAAAAATCAAAATTTCCCTTTTGGACATCTAGTGAATGACAGGCTTGACCTTTCCCGGTTTGTTTTCCAGTTCATTGTAGGCAGGACCCTGCTGGCAGCAGAAGGTATCTCCTTTCTGCTCTGGCAGCCTACCCTGACCTCTCCGCCATAACACTGAGACAATGCACGTTCAGAGGCTGCTTCGTGCAACCTGGGGCCGAGCAGAGCTGAGCAAGGTGTGTGAGCTTGGCGGACGTGGTGCCCGGCAGGCAAAGGCTCAGTTTACCCACCTGAACCTTGCTATTCACCTGAATGTTGGCTTCATGCAGAATTCATCATCAAAACATTAAAGATGTAAACGTACTACAGTTCCCGAGCATGGGGTTAGCTAGCAGGCCTCGTTGCCATCTGGTTTGCTGGGTTTGATCTTACAACTGACTTTTTGTAGCATTTTTACTCTGGGTTTTTAACAGGCATTTCAACTTTCAGCCTCAACATGCTTCTATTCTACGAGAGCAAGGAATGCAAGCTGCAACCTCACGCCACACGATGCCACGTTTCCACTTGCATACACACATGCACATGCATGTGCTCCCACACATACACGCACATGCACACACACAGTATACACTCATATCATACCCACATATGTGCACAAACTCTCACTTGCATGCACACACTCACACATGCAGCATGCACATATTTTCATATGCACACACATATGCTGCACACACTCATGCATACACATGTGCACACACATGCAAATAAGCACACATATAGGCATGCACACACTTGCACATAAGTATGCACATAGGCATGCACACACTTGCACACACATGCACATAAGTACACATACAGGCATGCACACACACATGTGCACACACACATATGGATGCACAGCTTCCTTTCCCCCAGCAACTATTGTGGGGATTCTTGGGATACCAGTTTGTTGGAGCTGCTTTCGCACGCAACGCTTTTTTGTCTTGCTTATGGAGATTCTTATTAAAAGCTTTTGGTGAAAGAAAAGCAGAGAGCATTGTCATCTCATGTTTGGACGAGGGATGGTTGCAGAGAAGCTGCTTTCAGCCTTGGGTGAGTTTTGATCAACACGGTGCTTGCTTCTTCCCTGTGTGGCGGATTCCTGTGTGTGTTGGCTCTTCCCGTATGCGGTTCATGTCAACAACTGCAGAGCCAGCTGAGGAGGCCCAGAGTATGAATCAGAGCAGAAATCCAAGCAGAGGTGCTGGTCACTTACATGCTGTGTGCACGCAAGTCCTCGGTACTTCAGCACTGGCCTTGGGATGTGGCAGGCCATCTCACCAATTCTGCCTCTTGGAGGTCACCGGATCTAACTGCCAAGCTTACAGGTGGGAACCGTGACTCCTGTGGAATTCGACTCGGTTAAAGCTCCATCTGGAGAGGAGGATGTGCTCCACCACATTGCTGGCTCAGAAATGCGTGGATGTGCAGTGTAGCAGGGTAGAAGCCTTGGTGGAGACAAAGATGGCTTCGGCACATGGCAGCGTTTTCATTCGTAGATGATGCGCACTCCTGAGCTCATGCGCCCGGGGGACCTTGTTCATGGCGATTTTCATGTGGACCCATGGCTAGGGGAGGAGACTTGCTGGCCCCATGGGGATCGGAGGTGAACAGAGGCCTGGGGTAGCCGCCTCATGAAGTGATCACTCAGGTGGATAAAGTTCTTCTAGATGGAGTTCCACAGAACACAACTTGAAAGCTCACACTCCAAGTGACATTACCCTGAGAGACTGCGCTTAATACAGCAGTGTCGTCAGCGCCCCCTAAGTTGATGGGTCCTGCTATGAACAGGGGCATACAGCATGTCGGGTACACGCAGTCCAATACGTGCATGCACATTCTGCATATACCTGGCTAATCAGCGATTTCTCAGTCTGAATGGCACACATCTGCAGCCTGATTCTTTGGGCCATCAGGACACCAGGCCAGCAAAAGCACAGCTTTCCCAAGACAGCCCCATGGGAGGGACCAGCAGCACCACCCTGCATCCTCTATACAGCAGCAGGAAGCAGGCAGAGTTTCCAGCACCCTCCCGAGTGCCTCCCGCAGCCTCACCATGTCTCCACGGTTGAAAACCAGGGATTAGTAACAGATCCATCTTCAAACTTTTTAGACAAAGATGGAAAATATATTCCTCTACACACAAAATTTGCTTTAGAAGCAACTCAAAGATAAAAACTTGTAAAATTGCAAATTTTGCTTTCCTCCCTATTGAAGGTACCAATCCTTATTTATCTCTAATTATGCAACAGACCTGTACCCATCTTACACGGAGAAACTGCGTGTCATGGTCCTTAAGTTCTGCATCACCAATAACAGACTCCCAGAGCTGAACCTGGGGATAATTTAAGAGATGTAATAGTTTAGCCTGGCTGTGCAATTTAATCAAAGCCCATCCTCCAGGGCCCCTCTGGAAACTGCTCTGTGATTCCCGGGTCTGTAGAGGAAGGCCTCCTTTTCCTAAGACCACCTCAATCCTTCACCTCCACATTCGCTGTTCTCAGCACCAGCCTTAACTCTTCTGGGAGCTATATGAGGAGTTTGCTATTATTGGAATTCCATATCTTTATTTTTATAAATAACAAGCAATTCAAATATGACAGTTTTTCTCTGACATCAACATTACTCTCTCACACATGAGTCTGGAGAGCATCGGGACACCATGGTTACAGCACCCTTCTGCTCTTCCAACGTGTGCTGGTGTTACGGTTTGAATGTGAGGTGCCCCCCAAAAGCTCAAGCGTGCCAGTCCAGGAGGGCTGAGGTGCACTGATAGGGTTATGAGAGCCTTAACCCAATCAGGGAGCTGCTCTCCTGGTGGGGTTAACTGGTGGCTGTGGGCAGGCAGGGTGTGGCTGCAGGAGCTGGGTCCCTGGCGCGTGACTTTGGGGTGTATATTTTGAATCTGGTGTGGAGTTTCCCTCTCTCTCTGCTCCCTGGAGCCAGGCTTTCTGCCATGATGGTCAGCCTCACCTTGAGCCCTGAGGAATGGAACTGCCTTTTATGGACTAAGCCCTCTGAAACTGTGAACCCCCAGATAAACTTCTCCTCCCAAAACTGTTCTTGTCAGATCTTGGGTCTCAGCAATGAAAAAGCCAGCTAAAACACCTGGGGAATTCAGTGGTTGAACGAGCCATGTGTTTCTGTGCACTGGCTACTTCTTGCACACTGTTCGAGTGAGTTGGGTGGTGTCACTTACAATGCCGACCAAATACGGAATAGGTCCATGTTTACATCATGCTAAATGAAAGGAAACACATGCATGTAGAATCCCCAAATCCATGCGTCCATTTACTTAATAGATGGGCAGAGAGTGCTACTCTTATCAGGCATGTCTTTGAACATCAAGGGTAGTGTCTCGTCTGTTTTGTGTTGCTATAACAGAATACCTGATGCTCAGAACTTTATAAAGACGAGAGGTTCATTTGACTCACAGCTTTGGAGGCAGAAAGTACATGATGGAGTAGCCTATCTGCTCAGCCTCTGAAATCAGGGCAAGAATGAGGGCAAGAGAGAGCTGGATGTCACAGGGACAGACAGGAAGCAGCAGACCGGGGAGAGGACAGGTTCTATCTTTTACACTGACCTCCCACTTGCGGTAACTCACCAGACCTAGTACCCCTGCATGAGGGTAAGTGGGACACAGCACCTCCACCACGGTCCACCACTCAGGGGTCCACAGCCCCAGCCCTGCCGTGCAGGCCAGCCTTCCAGCACCAGGCACAAGC
>PVKS010015480.1:0-35000 GCA_004027875.1 Aplodontia rufa | reverse complement strand
AACAATTCAGATGTTAGCACTGAGCAAATGGTAAAGGGGGATCCTGAGACCCCCCCCCAAGAGAAACTCTGAGTCCTGGTGGCTGCTAGAGTACAGAGGAAGCAGCTCAGAAGCGAGAATCAGGAATGGTCACCTGGGCGATTAGGGGCACGGTCCTGCGCGGCCAGCGGCACAGAAGATGTTTCCCCAGAGGTCAAGCAGAGGTAGCAACACAGTTCCAAAGCCACCGCAGTCCAGCAGAGAGGCTGTGATTTAGCCTGGTGAGGCCTGTGCCTGACGTGGGTGCTGGAAAGTTCAGATGACAAATGCTATGCCGAACTCTTCCCTCCTGAAAGTAGGCCAGGCGGGGGATTTCGAGGGTCGCCACGCAGAGCCTGCCAGGTTAGGTGCTCCCCCAGGCTGCTGGAGTCCTCTGAATGATGCCTCCTAGAGTCCAGAGCAGGTGGCCCCCCAGGAAAGCAAACTCAGAAGCAGACTTACCAACACGTCACAGGCCAGGGTGGCTGGCGGGTGGCTGCTGTTAACATTGGTCCTTGCTTTTCACCATGAGGTTCACTTTTGCAAACTGAGGCTCAGCGACCTTAGGTCCACTTATGTGAGTTGCCTGGTGGTGCAAACACGGACACAGCCCAGCACAAGCACTCTCACTACCAGGCTGGCACTGCAGGGCTTCTTCCACATCCAAGAGGCTTCCATCCTCAGCTCCCACTTCTGTCCTCTAAAAGCCTGTGGCCTTGCTCGATGTGCTGCACAGAACCAGACAGGGGCCATATGGTCAGAGGTGTCGAGAGGAGGTACGGATCTGGACTCAGATGCGGAGAGGGCTGGAGACGCGGAGAACCGGAGGTCGATGCAGACATGTGTAACCCTGCAGATTCCCAAGCCTCTGCTTGCCAATCTTTCAACTCCAAGATTATGTGAATCTCTTCCACAGGTTTTGCATGAGCAACTTTGTTTCCTACCCAGAGGAAAAGATGTTGACAGATTGCCTAAATTATTGTCAAATAGAACTGAATCTAAGATACAAACAGCAAATTGTAAATAGGCACACACACGGGGGTGCATGCGTGTGTGTGTGCAGACAAGTGTGTGTTTGTGTGTATGTGTGTGTGTGTGTGTGTGTGTATGTGTGTGTAAGAGAGAGAGAAAGGAGTGGGAGGATACCTGGAATAGATAGACACACACAGGTGTTGGGGGGGAGTGGGGAGCGGGAGGATACCTAGAATAGATGGATGGGTGCGAAATAGAAGACTGATGATAGATTATAGGTGATATAGGTGATAGATGATAGAAAGATAGATGATAGATGGGTAGATAGATGATAGAAAGATAGATAGATGATAGATATGGATGGAAAGCTAGACCATTTTATTCCAGATGCACTACAGCAAGACTCTTCCATGAACAGCTGACGCAGGCTCTTCTCCTTGCCCGTGCTTCTATTCCCATCACCCAGTGAGCTCAGCTTTCAAGATCTGATCTAGCCCTCTCTCAGGGATCCAGGCCCTTGCTCTTGGACATGCTCAGGCTCCCTCTGCTCCATGCCCTCATGGTGCCTCGAACACAACTTTCATGGTGCTTTTCTGTGACCCGCAGGATCCGTTTGTCTGTCACTAGTCTCCAACTAGGGAGGACAGACACTTTCTTATGCAGGTACCCAGTATTTGAATTTAAAGAGGACTTTGAAAGAAGGAAGAGGAAAGGGAAGCAAGTAAAATCCATCTAGAACTTGACAACAGATAAAAACAAATATTGCAATTTTATCATCTTTTCTTTCAATTTCTGTCCATACAGAACTATCACATTCACAAAAATAGCATAATTAACTTACTGCCAAAAGATTTTTCATATAACAATGGCAATATCAGGGTTATAATTATCTGTAATTTCCATGTAGTATTTGATTGAATAAATTTATTTAATTCTTTCCCAACCTTTGAATAGTCAAGGTATTTTAAAAAATCAACAAAACGTTTTTCTCCTGAGACCTTTGCCCTTTATTGAATCATTTCTTTCGGGGGAAAAAAGTTCCAGGCATTGGAATATTAACATAAAGCACTTAGCGGTTTTCCCACATGGTGGGTAAAGCATGGGTTTTGGATTCACACAGCCGTAGACTCTCCTTTCTCTGCTGACTTGATGTGCGGTACTGGAATAGATACTTAGCCAGTGGAAACTTCAATCTCCTCACCTGTATCAGCAGAGAGTATTAATACTGACTTCGCAAGCTTGAAAACTAAATGAGATGGTGCCCGCAGCTACTTTTCAAAGGCTCTGTTCTTAGAAATGACCCAGTGGGTGGCGGCCACTAGCAAGGAGGAGCTTTGTGGCAGAACTCTGGCTCCCAGCTGCACTGTGCCGCCAGCATTTGGGACTAGAAGGTGGCTGCACAGCACTCATCTGGCTTGTCACTGTGTCCATCTGTGGCCACACAACTCTGTGGCCCTTGGGACTGGTTGACTCAGGAATTAAACCTGTTCTCATTACAAATCAGAGACTCTCAGGGAGCTTCCAGAAACACCCGTCTTCACCCAATCGGTGCAAGTCAGGTGGTCAATCAGGCGTCTCTGCTTCCTCAGCCGGGGCTTGCAGTTGGCCGCTCATTTCCACAAAGCCTTTCTTGAGGGCACCTAAGTGGCACCAATGTTTGTGCTGTGGAAACCTCAGCTGTGTCTGGCCTTCCGCTCTTCACAGCCTGCATCTCTGTTTTCTAAAAGCCAGAAGCCGGGTGACTCCCAGAGTCCTTCCCAACCCTCTCCTGACAGGGCCTGAGTGAAGAATCAAATGACGAGGCAGTATGGACACTTAATTGACATAAAGAACAACCAGGGGCCTGGAGCACTTGCTTGGCATGTGCAAGGACCCGGGTTCAAATCCCAGCACCACAAACACACCTAAATGTTGGAGAAACAAAGGTCAGATGGAAAACTAAATAATATTGGGTCTCTCTCTCTCTTCAAGAAGAGGAGCAGCCCCCACCCGGGCATGGACTGTCTGATGCACCCGCATAGCCAGCCCCAGCTCTGGGGAGAGGGTGGGCTCATGCAACCGGGCAGAGCCGTGGGCAGAAGTTTTACTGAGTGGAGGTGTTCCGCACAGCGAGGGAGCCAGCCTGAGGCCCCAGGCTTCAGCCGGGGAGAAGGCAGTACGTGAGGTGGCCGAGAGCCCTGCGTTCACCAGGTGCCCTTCCTCCGACTTGAGGACGATGCTGTGGTCCAGCCCCTCCTGGCACTCTGTGCATGTCTCTGCTCTCAGTGCTTCCTGGGGTCTCAGAAGCCCAGGAAAAAGATTGCTGTCATCGGTGAGCAGAGTAAGCCCACCTGCGGCTTTCCACGCTCAGGTGCAGTGCCTCCATCACCTGTGATGAAGACACCCTGTGAGCGGGCTCGTTTGGAATCCTGGGAATCCCACGCTCTGATCTTATGGAGAAGAGGGAGCAGAGCCCACCGTGACACCCGCTGTGTGTTCTGAGCATCTCGCTTCCTCGTTCGCCTGGGCTTCCTCTGCCTCCTGCCTGTGTTGGTCCTCAACTCTCTGCAGTCGGTGCTCACATGCTGACGGAGCACTTCTTTCTTGCCTAATTTTATAAACTGTTCAGCCGTGCCCTTATTCACTGTTTTCGTTTAATTATGTATTCTTGTTAACCTCCGTTTGCATCCGAAGTTACAGACTGCCATTGACATGGTATTAATTAAGGCATATAATTTATGACATTGGAGCTTGAAATTAATAAGTGACAATACAATTACATGGTTTGCCTAATTGTCCTGCAGTAATACAAAGATTGACATTTGAAGCAGCGTTGGGAGCTAAAGCACCTCATAAACTCACAACGGCTCTGAAAGAAACCAGAGAACCTAAGAATCCATCCCCACTTTCAGGGAAGGAAAACAGGGCAGTTACGTGGGAGGGCAATTATCTTCTCTTTTTTAACAGCTGGACTCTGTGAGGGAAAGGTTCACTTTAATAATTAGGAAAAAGCTTGTATTTAATTTGCATAGCACATAACTTTGAACTGTAAACAAAGCCCTTGTCCTGTGGGCGTCTCCGATTCTGTCTCCGTCACTGTCCATGGTAGTGACCTAATTCCCTCTCTTCCACATGACCCTCAGAAGGAAGGAATGCCAAACGCAGCCTCTGTGCCTGAACCTGCTCAGATCTGGCATTTAGTCACAGGGTCCACACCCATGCACCGTGTGGTTTTGCTCTCTGGAATGCATCCTGTGGCACCGAAACATGTCACACTGAGTTCCTGGCTTGGTAAGGGCTCTCTCATCTTGCTACAGCCTTCTGCAGAGCTCAGAGGTCTTCCGGAGGACAAGACTCATGGCCCTCAGAGAGGGCTGTGCCAATACCATGCTCAGGAATTAAAATGTGTAATTACTAGTACAAGTTTGATTTGAAGACTGAGTAAGAAAATTGAAATTTTCCTGTGCTTGTGCATGTCATAGCATGGGGTGAACAGCACCAATGCTCCGAGTTATCAAGTGCTTTGGGTGAGGCTGGCTTTGTCTCAGCCTAATGTGCACATGCTGTTTGCATTTGTGGGTGTGTCCATGTCACGTCCGGTGTGTGCACACGTGTGTGTGTCCGTGTTTCTGTATGTGGCATGTGCACACCTGCCTGTTCCTCCTGGAGAGTCATGCTGACTCTGGGTCTTGATGGGAAAGGACTGAGTACAGCAAACACCTCCCTCAGTGTCTGCGATGTCTCCTAAGTACTCACTAGGATGTACGCAGAAGTGGACAACCCTGACAGAAGACAGCAGCCAGACGGCCGGACTGAGGTCTCCCCCTGCTGCTCCCGTGCCCCACGAGGAGCCAGGCAGCAACAGCCCCATGGTGAAGGCCGTTCCAGCAGAGCTGAGGCAGCCTGGGCTGCGTTCTCCCTATATGGCTGGTTCCTGTGCTCTTACTTTAATTGAACCAGCAATCGAGCCATTAATTTTCTATATACAGTTAAATTGTAAAGGTGACCAAAAACACGAAAATAGGTGTGGGAATTCCACCCTGCATATGCAGCCAAGAAGAACGGATGCAGGGAGCCAAATGAATGCTTCTCATCAGCCTGCGTGAAAGCCAGTTACGCACAGGGAAAATGCAGGCTGTATTTTAATTACGTGAAATTCAAGATGTGCAAAGCTAATCTCCATGATACACAAAATCGGGCCTCTGCTTCCCCCTGCGAATGGGGTCTCTGGAGTCAGCCAGGAGAGGGCAGAGCTGTGGGGGCCAGGGCTGCCAACTGCTTGGTAAGGTTCCGAGACCCACAGGTGTGTGCTCCCCACGCGTAGGAAGAGTGCACTGAGGATCTGTGGGTTGACTGAGTATAAATATCACTTCTGAAGGCAAAGCCCCCAGCACACACTGCAATCTGGCAGCAGCAAACATGCTGAAATATTTATGAAGGGAGGATCGATGCCTCCCAATAACTTTGAAGTGCTCCCCATGTGAGACGGACGGACACGATGTGCGGAAGCACAGTGAGACCCTAATGCACATCTAGGTGGTCAGCTCCCTTGGGACTACTATGTTCCTTCACTTCCTTCACGATTTTTCAAAATTTTATGAGAAATCACTTTAATAAAAATAGTGAATCCATGGAAAAATCATCTCAAATCTGGGCAGTTATTCTCCTAAGTATGCACTACACGTATTCAATATATATACAGTCATCATTGTCTGTGTCTGTGCTCTATGCCACCACTCTGTCATTTACATCAGCTCCTCCATGTCTTGCTCACGGCAGCTCGGGGTTCAGCCTGGAGTCAGCAAGAAGGAGCTATGCAGCTTCCTTCTGCACCTCCAGGGTTGTTTAGGCTGTGGGAGTTTCCTCGAATTTCCACGTGAATTACGGAATCAGCTTCTGAAGAAGCCTCCTTTGAATACGTGGGTGTGCGCCGGAACCTGCACGCGGCAGCACTGCGGTCAGGGGGTGTGCTGTTCAACGCAGCAGTGTCTTCAAATCCACGCCCATCGACTGCACTCCAGAGCCAGGCCCTCTGCCCCTGCAGGTGGCCCACAGCGTCTGCCTTTCTCTCCCCCCGTCAACAAACTGTGCGTTGATTGCAGAAGCATGCAGTTTAACTTACTCTGATCCATCCAGTATTTTCCCTTCCCACCCCGTCCTCTCCCTCTCCTCCACAGATCTTTCTGCTATTTACTAATAGCTGTTTTTGTTTTTTCAAAGTGAGAGAGAGGGAGAGAGGCAGAGACAGAGACAGACAGAATAAATTTTATTTAGTTTTTCATGTGGCGTTCATTGCCTGTACGCTTCGCTGTGTTTGTGGTGCTGGGGTTGGAACCCAAGGCCTCGTGCATGCAGGCAGGTGCTGTCACTGCTGAGCCACTGCTGAGCCACTGCTTCTGCCCCACTAATAGTAGTTTTCAGTATTAGCGTCTAGTTGATGCACCTGCTGATGAGATTCACTATGGTGCGGTCACACGTGGACCTGGGAGGGTGAAGTCCAAATTCTCGTCCACCTACAAGGGAGCCTCCTGGGCTCCCGGGCTCCTGCCTCGCATGTGCAGACCACTGGCACTGGACCATAGCCACTGCTCCGCGACCCTCCCCTCAGCACAAGGCTGGTGTCGCCACGTCTGCCTGCGCGCTGCCCTGTGCTTCCTGACCTGGATGGAAGCCCCCCGGCTGAGCCAGACATCTGGGCGCTGAGCCAGACACAGCAACAGTCCTCAGCGCAGGGAAGAAGACTGCATAGGGCAGCGCGCTCCTCACGGTGCAGTGATGGACGAGTGAGGCCCACGTCCTTGGGCCTAAAAGGCACACACCTGTCAGATTTGGGTGCCTTTCATGCGCATGTGTGTGTCTCCTGAGCATGTGTGTGTCCCTCCTGTGTTGTGTGTCCCTCATGGGTGTGAGTGTGTCACTCCTGAGTGTGGGTGTGTCCCTCGTGGGTGTGGGTGTGTCCCTCGTGGGTTGTGTGTCCCTCGTGGGTGTGGGTGTCCCTCGTGGGTATGGGTGGGTCCCTCCTGGGCATACACCTGCTCTGACAGTGAAGACTGCATTCTGCTCTTGCCCCCTCTCAGGCGCTGGCTCTGACAGTGCTGCTCCCCCTGGCCTGGCCTGCTGGTCTGTGCTCCACAGCTCTGGGTGGTGTAGGGCGGGCAGGGACTCAGGTGTGCCTTGTGGGCCTGACACCTGATGAGAGGGCGAGTCACCAATCGCAGCCAGTCCTTCTCTGCGTTCACAGCAGTACTGGGGGACAGCAGCCGTAGTCGGTAAGTGCAGGGGTGCGGGCCGGGCTGCAGCCATTCAGACACTGGGGTCGTGACGGCATTGCCCCCCTTGGAGAGCCCACACTTGCACTCTCAGGAGAGCTGGCTCTGCCACCAAATGGTCCACTGGTAACATGCAGGGTTCAGGGACTGGCTCCTCACCATGTCCGGGTGGCCGCGCCTCTTCTGTGGTGTCACGTGTTGCATGGTGTGGCTGCTCGGCTCCCATAGATATACGGGCTTCCTCCCTTCAGGTTTCCTCTGGGCCTTCTCATTCCCGTGTTCTCTGTCAAGTTTGCATCGGAGCTGCAGGCACCTGTGTTCTCTTAGAGCACTCACTGTGTGCCTCCATCTCCCCTCAGTTCCTGGGCACCAGCCAGCCCTGAGCTGCTCCACATGGTCGCCCCGCGTGGTGTGCTCCAGGCTATGCGGCCTTTAGGCTGCGGTGCCGCCTCAAGCTCTGCACACCTGCAGTGCATTCCAGGGCTGTGCGGTCTGAGGTTCTGCAGGGTCTGAGCTATAAGTATGGCCAGGTCGGGAAAACCCTGTGGCCTCTCTTTCCTCCGGGTTCCTGTGAGGGACTCTGCACCCTCAGAATCCTGCTGCAGAGCTCACTCTGAATACTCAGAGCAAGCAAATCCTTCCCACCCTAGAGTGAAGGACACGCTCCTGCAAATGTCCTGCTCCTCAACCCTGTCAGAAGATGGGCACCACACTCCTCCATAAACAGGGCGACACACGTGGAGCAGCAGAGTCCCCTCCCGTGCCTGCCTGACCCCAGTGTCCCAGGGTGGAGGCTGGCCACTGACAACTTGGTGTCCAAGGCGGGGCATCTGCTTCTGCCCTCAGATGACAGTGTCCCAGAAGTGGACTGCACACTTCTCTCTTGTCCCCACAGGGATCCTCTGGGTTGAGACAGCTTCCAAAAAATCTTCCTGAATGTCCCCTGCAGGTATGCAGGCACAGGTGCCCACATGTGAATGTGTGAGTCTGTGCGTGTCTGCTTATGCATGTGCACATCCATGAGTTCATGTGTGCCTGTGTGTGCAGTCATCATGAGCACACATGTGTGTGCCTCTGTGCTCACACATGTGGGGCTGCTTATTTTGGTGCATGGAAGCACATGTATGTGTGTTCATATGTGTACACATGTATACACATGAGTGTATACAACTGAAAGCATTGTGCCAGTGCACATGTACACATGTACACATGCATTGCATGAATGTGTAGACATATGCAGTGTGCATGTATGTGCCTGTGTGTGAATGCATGTCAGGGCATGGGTGTGTGTACATGTGACATGCCAATGCGCATTGTGAGGGTAGATGTGAACAGATATATACGTGTGTGTGCCTGTGTGCACATGTACACATTCATGTACAAGGAACGTTTGTACATGTGTGCATAGGGCTAAGTCAGAGTTGGGACTGGGCTAAGTGAACTAACTCAGACCAGTGCAAAAATTAAGAGGCACTGAAACCTCAGTCATCAAGATAAAAAATTCTTCTGTCAAATATTTTAAGAAACAAAAAGGAAAACCGACATAAAAAATGCAGGATGGGCAAAATGAAGACGCTGTAAGGAGGGTCCGACCCAGGGTGCAGCGCCCAGCCTCACCTCCTGCACAGCTCCTGGCCTGAGGCCAGCGAAGCCTCTCCACAGCAGGCCACGGGCTCAGCGTTCTAGATATGGCATTAAAGCATGAGCTGCGTCAATTCCAGAGGGCCTTTGGTGCCCCCTCAGCATCTGTGCAGATCAACCACACCCCGCCGCCGGTGCGTGCTGGGCGACTGCAGTGTGCCTCCCTCCGTCTGCAGGTGGACCCTCCTGTGACATTTCTCCTCAGAATTGCCTCTGCTCTGTCCATTCATGGCCCTGGAAAGCCAGGGCGCTATCTGCTCAAAGACAGGGATTGGGCCAGCAGAGCATCGCTGGTACCAACGGGATGGGAGAGGCTTTTGGGAGATGGTTCCAGGTGTGTGTGAACGCTGCAAGGTGCAGCGGAAGCTGGGGATGCAGTAGTCCACTGCAGGGATCCAGGCAAGAGGAATTGGTGACCTGCAGTCCCAGTTGCTGTAGTGGGGACAGAGGAGTAAAGGGAACAACGTGCGAAGGGGTTGCACATATTTTTGAGGTGGAGAGCTTAAGACTTGTTGACTCTGCTGTGAAGCTTTACAGAGGAGCAACCCAAGGGGAGTCCCAGACCTTGGGTGGCAACTTGATGCTGTGGGCATGGGTGGTTCTGCCTGGCCCCAGGCCTCACCTGCTCACCTGCTCTCCTCCCTGTCTGAGTTCCCTTCCTCCTAGCCCCATGTCCACATGGACATCACTGTTTTGAGAGAGCTCACCCAGGTGGGGCTGGCTCAGGACCCTTGGCCATGTTTGCAGGGTTGTAAGGCCGTTCTGTCTTCTGCTGTGCACTACGGGTGTCCAGTGCGTATTCAGATTCCTGACAGTGAGCTTGGGGGGCGAAGCACCTGTCTTGCAGCGCCAAAGTCAAATTGATGCTCTAGAGAGTCCTGAGTACTGACTTACCTGGGGAAGATCTGGGAGGAAATTGTAAACCTAGTGAGATAGACAATGAATGTATCATCAGAGTGAATAATCTGGGTGTTAATTAACTTTGAGGCCTTTGGAGAACGGAGGGAGGAATTTTAATGGGCCCATGTGTTTGGGTCTTGGCTCCTTCAGCTCAGCATCCTATGAACACCCAGGGACGGCTTGGGGAGCAGGTCTTTGGTCCACAGGCCACAGCTTGGTGCAGACCAGTGTTGAATGGAAAGTCTCCTCCCCTTCCCCTCTCCTTTGACCATCGCTAGCATGCATCCGCCAACGGACGGACGCCATTCACACCACTCACACCCAGGGAGAGTGAAAGCGGGGTGCAGACTCGGAGCTGGGTGCAGTTCATCCTCAGAGGAGGAGAGTTGTGCTCTGTGGTCCTGGCAGACCTGAAAAACGCTGACAACTTCATTTCCTCCCAGCATTCTCAGCTCATGAGCCTTCTGGGGAGAAATATTCACCCTGAAATTTGAATTGCTCTGGAGCCTCACAAAATTGAAGAAAAATTCTATTGAGTAAAATAAATGTTCTTGATGATCCACCCACACAGACAGCAAAAATACGGTTCTCCAGCTGGCTCCTGGCTGTCAGGGAGAAGCAGGGAAGAAACAGATGTGCACCGGAGGCAGGGCCTCAGTGTCCCACGGACCCCCGTGTGGACACCACCACACCCTAGTCTTCTACAGCTGCCAGGAAAACCATAGATAAGAAGACCCCTGGCCCTGCCACTTAAGAAGAAAAGTTTTCCAATTTAAAACAACACTAGCACAACAGATCTGTCGTCTGTTAGAGGAACTGAGGTTTCTGTAGCCCTTCCTTCCGCCTCCTCCTTCCTGCCTGCCTTTCTCCCTTCCTTCTTTCCTTCTTTCTCTTTCCGTTTTCTTCAACACGTAGCTCAGAGATCAATACATCTCCAGGAAGACAAAAGGACAGGCAGAAGCAGCTGTACGCGCCTGGTACGAGGGCCGTGGTCCTGATGAATAATGCTGTCATAACAGCGGGGATAATTTAATGCTGGTACTTAGCGACATGATAAATAGCTTGTCAGACACGGGCAGCAACAGAGTCGACTGAACTGCCCGTGACAAGTTCTGAAATATTAATCTTCTGTGAGATGCCGGGGGAGCGGCACCGGGAGGCCTGTTGCCAGAGGGACTGGAATAGAAACAAACGCAGCATGATTTTTAACGCAAAGTTCTGTGTTTTTGCTTAAAAACATTTCATCTGTGAAGCAATGTTTCAAAGGTTAAAATACGTTCTGCTCTAGAGAATGATTGGACTGTTTAAATGATCAAAGAAGTTCCATCGTCTCGGGCATGCAACTTGGCCTGCATTTCCCTGCTCCCTCCGCAAATCTGTTTCTACTCAACACAAATTGATATAAAGATAGTGGGATGGAGCGTTAAACACTTTATTATAGAGATGAACTAATAATACATCTTTTCCTTAGTTAAAGCTTTAGAGGATACACAGACTTTAACATGAGAACACTGACAAGTGTAGTTTCTGACCTACCACATCCAATGAAGGCTATGAGTTCACATTTCGTTTATTTTAATGTAATATTAACATTAAGGTGGATTAATTTATCGTATTTGTCCAAATCCACTTCTCACACAGGAAACCAGTCTTCACTGTTGGATATAATTAAGTTGAGGGGGTGTGAGGGTGACGGAGTGTGAAAAACTGTCAATGAGAGAGTTTAAAGTTCTCTTTTCCCTCACAAGGCTCTGAAATGACCAGAACCGATGTGTACAATACAAGCTGAAACATAAGTAAACTGTATGCTGAAAAGTGGGACATAAAGGCATATTTTATTATATACTCCCATTTATATGAATCTTACTTCTTCTTCCTCCACAAAGAGATTTGACCCATATCTATGAATATTAAGAAGTTAATCCAAAGAAGTACATTGTAAGGAAGGAGAATTGACATTTCTGAAAAGACTGGTGGAATATTCTTTGGGCTCTTGGGGACAGAAATGTGGACCCACAGGTCTGAGAGGGTAGTGTCCCTGCCTTCCAGCAGCCTCCCTGAGCTCCAGCCAAGGCCCTCCCCAGACACTCCAGCCCAGCAGAGGGAGTGTTCTTAAGACAGTTTGGCTGATCATTTCTGTCTCTAACATGTTTTAAATATCAGGAGAGCAGCTAATTTCATTTAAAGGGAGATTTGCTTTAGGGTCATTTCAGTTGTTTCAAGAAAACTTATTTCACTCTGAGCTAAGGGGTACCCACCACCCACCCTGCAGGACTCCGGGTAGTGGAAGAAGGAAGCAGAACATGTTAATGCAGAGTCCCCTGATAAATGCAGAGGTTCCCCTCAGTTCCACATAGTGGAATTCATCCTTCCCTGCCACAGGTAAGACCCCATGGAGAAGAGAGTGCTTCCCCAAGCTTCCGCGTTGTCCATGCGGGGGCCGGATGATGTCTGCCTCCTGTCTTCCCAGTGCCTCGTTCTGTTTTAATTTCACAGATCCAGATGGGATGAAAATAAAATTTAGAGATATTGGCTAATTATCTGTGCTCTATCAGGGAATTTAAAGTGCAATTCACCTCTTCCTATTTAGCACTTTATTTGATTCTCCTACCAATTACTGTTGCACTGAATTGATTCCCAAGGTACCAATTTCTCAAAATGACTGACAGGGGGTGCTGCTTCTATAAGTACCAATTGACCTGGGTGGATGCGATTAGCATACACGGAGGATCTTAGGAGAACTGGGAGAGGAGAAGGGTCTGCAGCAGGAAGTGGAGGAGCCCAGGGAAGCCTTGTGAGCCTTCTGGTCTCAGTCTGCATTTCCAGGGCGGTGCCATAGCAACGGCACTGCTGCTGCAGAGACTGCCCTGCCATGGCGCCAGGCTCCAGGGCCTCACCTGAGTCTCTCATCCGTCCACAAGAAGGGAGCAATGCTGAGCGACTGAAGCACCCTGTGCACCTGGGGGTGCCTAAGGGAACCTGTGAGGTGCTCTGCAGAGTCCTTGTGAAGTGCATCCTGTATAAAAACAGCTCATTTAGCAGCAAGATTAAATATGTCAAGAAAATTCTTTACACAGTAGTGCGATACTTTCAGGATCCATCAAGGGATATTTTGAATTTTATTTCCAAGGCAGTCCTCTTACATTATGAAAACAAAGCATATCTGAAAACTAAAACTTGAAGATATAAATATGCATGCACGCACGTGTCGCAGGCTTGAAGTCTACGTCTTTGGAAAGGACATGCAACTGCATGGATTTCAGACTTTGCTCCTCTCTGGCAGAGAGAAGGATGTATGTGAGACAACTTTTCTGGCAACTCTGTCACTCAACACAGGGAGATGTTAGATGTGAATCAGAGGAAAAGCACAGCTTCCTTTTGATGGGGTCACTGGCAATCACCTGAAATGTAGGTTTAAGGGATTTTTTGAGGAAAAACTCAAGAAGGTCAGGAGCAGTAGGGCTCCGCTGGTAGGTTCAGACCTGAACGTATCTTGACTCCGGTGAAGCACTACACCTCTTATAGATATGAATGCCATTTAAAGCAGAAACTGATAGTGAATGAAAAATGAGGCTGTGATATCAACTTGTCAAATGATTTCATTGCAAGGGAAGATTAGGACGCTTAGCAAGGAAGCAGGGTCCCAAATCGCCAATTCCGATGATATTAATTGCCCCTGATCTAGGAAGCTGGCACAAATAATTCTATCAAAAGATTTACTGTGCAGCATTCGATGCTATTTACTGACAAATGATGGGGCACTTCATTAGCTAATGTTGAAAAATCACGGTAGACATAACAGAATTATTAGGGCTAGTGTAGAAATCCTATTCTATAATGAGTTATTACTTTAAGATAATAGCAGCAATATGTTACAATTAAGCGCTCTGGAAAGGAGCTTTCCACGGTAAAGGTGTCAGCGTTGGAGTGATCCCTGAAACCACTGCTCCCTACAAATGAATTTCGCTGGCAGCCATCCGTCAAAACTCCACCTGCATTAACTAATTAAAGAGCCCGACAAAGTTGCAGGGGCGGTATCACTCTAACTCACAGTGGTCAAGACCTGGAGCAGCGCGGCATGGGGCTGCCTCGACTGTCCTTTGTTGCAGTTTTCAGCGATGCTAAGCCAGTCCGTCTCCCTGGTCTCAACTACCCTGGTGTCGGTGTCTGCAGGCATCAGTGGGTGAGTCCAGTCTCTGGCCGATGCCCAGGACACACACGGCCCCAGCTGTCCCCCTTTATAAGCAGCTGGATTAAAACCCCGCAGGACCTAGATTTCTGTGTCTCAACGAACTCTTGTCTTGGCTTCTCTCTGGGTTATTCCTGCTGGAAACATGAAAATAAAGCCTAGAAGTACAGCGCAAGAGTGCTGGGAGTCATGGAGCTGAGAGCCACAGAGCCCTTAGGAAGTGTCAAGGTGGGACGGTGGGGTAGTTAGAGCCTGCATTAGATCTCTGGTTCTCAGCTCCTACAAATTCAAGTCTTCCCGGCTCTGCGGGGAGCAGTCACAAGGAGAGGCAGCTCCCAGAGCCCAGCCTGAGCCCTGCTCACAGAGACAGGAAAGGAGGAGACGCAGCAAATGAATCCACTTCCTGAGCAGCAGGTCCTGTAGGTGAAGCCAGGCAGGCGGGCACAGCCACAGCCCAAGGCCTGTGCAGGTCACTGCCTTTGATGGTAGGAAGTTAAACTTTGAATCTCAAGATCAGAATCCACTCAGGAAGAATAAGGGATTTCCTGTGACTGAACACAAAGGCAGCCAATGTGGACATTTCTGCCTCTGTCCAAGAACCCTGGAAAAAACAGAGAGGGCTTTGGAAGACGACACACTTTCCATCAGTCCACATTGTACTGAAGTGACAAGGACAGCATGTTTGTCCCTGGTTAGCAAGATGGGAGCCTGCAGGTGACGTCTACATTGATTTGATTTCCAGCACCCTTATCTTAAAATGTCTAGGAACAGGAAGTTTATGATTCATTATTGAAGGCCGTGAAGTCTCCTGGTGAGAAGAGGTAGCCACAGCATAAGTCTGGTAAGTTCATCTTCCCAGCCGCTTCTCACTCAAAATTGCTCTCACTTTTGAACAGGGGAAATTAATTACTGACATTTGTTAATTCATGCTCCACTTAAACACAAGGGATTTTATTATTTCTTTGGAAAGTAGTTCTGCCTACGAGAACGGGGTCCTCAAATCCTCCTTACTGCTGTATGTAATGTGGTCATACAATGAATAAAGAACTTCGGGCACCAGCAAAGAGAGCAGCAGGCCAGGATCTCGAACACAGTGGTCTCCCACTAAGACGTGGCTCTGGAATCAGCACACGCTCCTTAGCGCAGTCTGCTGGTGGTCCAAATGCAGCAGGAAGGCGCTAGACCTCTTCTGCAACGTGGGCCTTATGAAGGTGCATCACACTCTTTGTGGACTGAAAGGCCTTCATTCGCATCTCCTGGTAGGCGCTCCTGTGCACTGAGCCAGAGTGCATTGAATTCCGGCCGATTGAAGACAATCATTAGGATGGGAGCAAAGCTCACTTGTAGACCACTTGCCTAATTTGTGAGGCTGGACCCAACACCACACAGAAGAAGAGGA
The DNA here is from genome assembly GCA_004027875.1 of Aplodontia rufa. Taxonomy (NCBI): domain Eukaryota; kingdom Metazoa; phylum Chordata; class Mammalia; order Rodentia; family Aplodontiidae; genus Aplodontia; species Aplodontia rufa. The sequence goes on along the minus strand of PVKS010015480.1, from coordinate 19,633 downwards.
TGACCAAAGGCATGCGCTGCTCCCAGCACACCTCCTCCAAGTGACGGCTCCTGGTTTTCCCTAAAGGGTGGACTCAGGGTTGGTGTTTTGGGGAGGCAGACGTTCTCATCCCTTCAGTGTGGCCAGGCTTTCAGACTGACTGGAGTCTGGGCCCAGAGGACCACAGTGACGTTCAAGGGCTGGGGCCTCCCCACTGCTGTGTGACATTCAGTGCCATCACTGCGAGAACTGCCAGGCAAGTCTCAGTTTCAGAGGGTTACACTGTCTGTGCTCCTCCAGGGACGGGTGCCCCCAGGAGTGGCCCAGGTGGATTCCTGGCCCAGGAGGGTCCTGCGCTTGCTGGAGTTCTCCCCAGCAGAGGCCCCAACTGCAGAAAGTGTCGGCATTGCATTATTTCCCACCAGGCTTGATGGACAAAGAAACGATAAGTGAATTTAAAGACAGATGAATCATAAGGCAAATGAGCGATTTTGAGGTCCAATTACAAGAAACTTCACTGAGCTTCATAGGTGTTCAAAGAATCCCCTCAGCTTTCCCTTCCTGGTGCAGCGCCAGGAAAGAGGAAGGGAGGGCGAGAGGCAGGTTGGCTCCCCGTGGTCTTTGTTTAAGAAGTTCGGGTGTGGCTGGGGGACAGCAGAGGCCTCAGGGAGCAGGTGAAGAGGGCCAGCTGATAGCCCACCACCCGCTCACTGTGCAGTATTGGCTGTTAGTCCTGTGCTGCAGTTGTTCTAGATGGTTACTCACGCTAGTCTACAAGGAGCACTGGGAGAGGGAGTCTCAGTCAAAAGATGCCGGGGACTGTGCAATTCAAGGTCCTTCCCACCGTTTCGCAGCGCAGCTGGATGCTGACCTGGGGCCTTCGCCTCCAGGGAGTTGGGCTCTGGTGGGATCTTGGACTCAGCACGCACCGTGAGATTGCTGGGTCTCACTTGGAGTCCCCTGGTGTGGGTTGACATGGCAACCTGAGGCTGACTTTGAAACGGTTAGATGCTGGGGTGTGCTGATTTGATGCATTGTATTTATTGATAGCTGGTCTAAGTACTGTGCTTAACTAGACAGAGCACTGACTCCGTCCCATTGGAGCAGCATCTGGTTAATATAATATGGTCCCATAATTCATTTTTAACTTACCCTAATTGCTCCAGTCATTTCACCATTACAAATATTAGGTATGAGAGGAAAGGCACAGGAATCTTCTGCCCAGCCACAAGCCCAGGCTGGGCAGAGGCGGTGCTAATCTAATTAGAAAGGTAGCCGAGCTGAACAGCCGCGGTTTCTCATCCTTAGCATTCACCAGTTAGCTCCCAGCAGATGTGCTGTGAAATTAATTTCCTCTGGTGTAACCAGAAACTCTCTGTTATGCAATTTCCATTTCACAGATGATAACCTATTATCACTTTATTCAAGGAAAATGTGTTAATAGCCACAAGGAAAATTGAATTATTCATATTTGCTCATTTCTATTCGGAAGCAAGCGCCTCTCTTTTCATGCATTGGGAGAAGGCTAATGTAAACATGACCAGATCCTTGTAAATTGGCTTGTAGAAGAGGCTGTTAGCATGCTGCCTGGGGACCGTTCCAGGATGGGGCAGACAGACACCGCAGCGCAACGGCATGTGGGAGGCAGGCTGCTACCAGGTGGTGATGGCAGCTAATGGCAGCCAGGTCAAACACGTCAGCTGTTAATTCAGAACTTCTAGTGTTGCCATACAGTAGACAGGGAGGCGAGCATTATGTAACAAGTGGCTGCCGCGCTCGCTGAAGCTCCTTCCCCCATCTGTGTCAAGGGGAAGACGCAGCTCCTGGGAGCTGGATGAACTCCCCGTCCAGTTCCCTCACCAACCACACCGGTGGGGGCACTGATTCTCAGGGGTCACCAGAGCAAAGTGACATATTTGTGTGGACACTACTTTGGACCAGGAATTAGGAAATCAACTTGTCCTCTTAGATCAATGGTAAAGGAGACTCACTTAAGCTCCCTGGCAAGAGTGAACTTGATGGTTCCTTCTAGAATTCTGTGGCACAAGATTTATTTCCATATAACTAATTAAACTGAGATTTGAATTGTTACAAGGGACCAGCTGTCCAGTTCCTGGTCCTGTGCTTCTCCCCAGATCTTCCCTAAGTCCTGCTGATCCCACTGGGCTTCACCTCCAAAAGAGGGACGAGGCATGCTCCAGGGCAGAGGCTCATGGTGCACGAGCTGCGGCAGGCTGGCCTCTGCTCCTGGCCTCCCTGGGCAGGCTGTCCCCAGGGTGCCCACGTAGCCACACTCTCCTCTCCCTTCCACAGGCCCAGCCCTGGCTCCTTTCCTGCCCCTCCCTAGACCTGCTTAGTGTCCAGGCCAACCGACTGAACCCAGCTTATTGCTCAGGAACACAGTGCTGTAGGGTCTAGCAAAGCATCTGTTTAGGAATCTTCCCAGACCTCTTCCTCCTCTTCCTCCTCCTTCTCCTTCTCCTCCTCTTCCTTCTCCTCCTCCTCCTCCTCCTCCTTCTTTTTAAGAGACAGAGGGACAGTGAGAGAGAAAGAGAGAATCAATTTTTATTTAGTTTTTCATGTGACTTTCATTGTTCTGACAGTCAGTTGTGTACGTGATGCTGGGGCTTGAACCCAGGTCCTTGTGCATGCCAGGCAGGTGCTGTAACCTCTGAGCCACCAATTCAGCCCCTTAGACTTTCTTTTTGTAGGAAGAGAGGCTGGAGACAGGATGACAGGCATAGAGGCCACAGGGCCAGGGAACTTGGTGAAGCAAGGCTTCAGGGTGAGGCTCTCCGCAGGGAAGACACTCAGAGTAAAGTTGCAGCATGATGGGAGAATGCCTGCTTGCTCGCAGCAGGCTCAGAGTGACTCAGTCCAAATTCCCCTCCTCTTTCCACCTTCAGAACCAGCGCATCCTTCCCGCTCTGTCCATTCCCCTGCTGCAACCACAGTTAGGCCGCGTACCTGACCTCATCCCTCGTCCTGTTGGAGCTGCAATGCTCAGCCTGCTTTCTGCTGGGGGATGTGAGGCCTGAGACAGAGCCCTTCCCTGGTTCCTAAAAGTTTCTGCTCCCCACGTGGAGCCAGGTCTCTCTAGTCTGAAAGATGCTGGGAAAGAGGCAGGTGAAGGGACTTAATAGGCCTACTGGACATGTCCCCAGCGTGGCTTTTGCTCAAGTCCAGTCTGGAAGGGCAGAGGGTACCACCAGGAGTCAGTGGGACCTTGAAGCTCAGCTTCAGGGGACAGCGGCCAAGAGTGTGGCAGGGGGAGCCTCCGTTCTTGGTGATGCACAGCCACCGTCTGGGCAATGTGGTTGTGAAGAAGGGTGTGGGAAGCGTTGGGTTAGGAGTGGAGGTCATAAGCCAGAGGCGGGTGGGGTGCAGGGTGGGGACAGTGTTGTGAGGATCCCCACTCATCCCCTGCAGCTCAAGAAGGACAGCTGGAGAGCTGGAGGGGGCATGGTCACAAAGGTCTGTGGGAGGACCCACGGTCAGGTGAACTCAGGTGAGAATGGGAAGCCTTGGGGTCTTAACAGAACGGTGTGTCCCAGGCCCTGGCAGGAGAGCCCACCTGTCCAGTAGGAGGCAGAGCCTCTGGGAGGCAGCAAAACACCCTGGCCTCGTGGAGGAGCCCTCGGCTGCTGTGGTCTTCAGAACACCTCTGCTTTTGAAAACTACTATTCCCCTCCTCCTGAGGCATGACCGGCAGATATCAAGAAAATAAAGAGGACGCTCTTCTGAGGCCATAGAAAGAAAAACTGAAACCACTTGTGCGGTAGAAGTGACCTCTGTGGGCAGCAGCCTCCTGCAGGCACAGCAGAACCGAGGAACTCTGAACCTGTGCCTACAGATATGGGTGTGCTGGCAGACGTGTGCCCCAACTCAGGAGCATTGCTGCCTTAGAGCAGGGGCCTCCAGATCTCACAGTGCCTCAAGCGCATGCTGGAGACTTGGGACTGCAATTTTAATTCACTGCCTTTATGAAGTTAACAGATAAAAGATCTGAAGTATAAATGTTGTATTGCTTACACCAGTCTTTAATATTGAGTATTTTAATCCGTATTTCACCATAACCTGCAACGTGAGAACAGCCTGAGTCGAGCGGCCCCATGTCAGTACACAGCAGCCTCACCACTTACGGGCACCTGCAGCGTTGACTACACTCACTCTCAGGAGTAAGAGGTGACACAGCCGGGGTCTGGGCATCATTGCCTGTTTTCTCTGGAGGCTGAATTCTCAGAACCATACACAGAGATCATCAGGAAATGGAAATGGTGACTTGGGAGAGCCTCTGGGTCCTCTTCGGATGTCCCCAGTCCTGCGTGCACATGGGCATGTGCCCGTCGTTGTGTCACATGCAGATTCCTGTGCCCACCAACAGTCCAGGGCAGGATTCACGAGGGTCCTATGGATTCCCTGTGATCGCCTTCCCATGGCAACCACCTCCTCTCACCTCCTGAGCCCCTGCTTCTTTAGCCTGGCCCACCCACCACTGCCGCATGCTTGGGAAAGTCTATAAACTATGCATTTTTTGGATTGCCTTTTTTCTCTTTTTAAACTTTTCTTTTTTAAAAGAGAAAGGGACAGTGAGAGAGAGAAAGAGAAAGAAAGGATAAATTTTATTTAGTTTTTCATGTGACTTTCATTGCTCCAACACTTCACTGTGTTCATGGTGCTGGGGTTTGAACCTGGGTCCTCACGCATGCCAGGCAAGCGCTGTAACGGTTAAGCCAGCGTCCATCGGATTGCCTTTTCTCATGTGACCTATTTCCTTTCAACCCACCCAAGTTGTGTGCATTGGTAAAATCCTTCTGCTTGCTGAGTAATATTTCAAGGTCTGATGCCCCCCAGTTGGTACACCAAAGTTGTTTCAAGTCGGGGCAGTGATGCACCACAGCTCTGAACATTTTTATTCAGAACTGTGCTTTCATTTCTCTGGGACAAGGGCCAAGAACTCTATTTCAATGTCGGCGCATGTGCCGGTCTCTTAGTGACCTCAGGCAGTTTTCCAGAGGGGCTGCACCAATTTGTACTGCCACAGCCACGGATGAGGCATCCACCCCGGCCAAACGGCACCGTTCCTCCTTTTAGCCCTTCAGGATGCTGTGTGGTGACGCTCACGAGATCCTGATCTGTGCTGTCCCGGTGGCTGAGGATGCATCGCGCGTGCCTGCTGACTGTGCATCTGCTTGGATGAGGTGGCTCCTCTCATCTTGTGTCCTCTTTCTGATTGGATTGTTTTTCACTCTTGAGTTTTGAAAGTTCTCAGATACGTGGCTTGCAGATATTTTTCTCCCTGCTGTTTCCTTGTGTTTTCATGCCACCAACCATGATGTTCACAGAACAAAGGGTCTAAGTTAGGTGAGATCCCGTTTATCCAATTTTCCTGTCTGGATCATGCTTTGGGTGCAGTCTAGGAAGGGCCAGGTGCAGAGGTTGCCCCCACTGTCTTTTCAGGATGCCTTTGTTTTTACGTTTCACATGTTGTAAGTGCACAGTGCATTTTGAGTTAATCTGGGGGAAGACGGGCCGTTTCGGCTGAAGGTAACGATTTGGGTTTTGTTTGTGGATGTCCACTGCGGCCGTTTGTTGCCAAAGCTAAGTTCCTCGGTGAGCCTGCACCTCCGTCCAGGCTCTTTGGGCAGGCAGGTTAGCGTGGGGCTGCGCTGGGATGACTTCTGTCTGGCCAGGCCGTGCGCAGAGGATGGCACACAGCGTCCAGTGCTGTTGTGGGGCAGATTTGCTGTTGGCAGAGCCAGTGCTCAGGCGCTGCTGCCGCACATCTATCAGCGCGGGTTGGCTGTGCTTCCTCAGACTCCGCAGTAGATGTGTTTGGTGTCGCGCGTCTTGCCAGCGTATTAATGGGCACCACACGGAGCCTGCAGCTGAGGTGGGGGACAGTGCACCTTTCTCCTGTTGAGGCTTGCAGCCCCCCAGCTCAGGCTGCGTCACCCTCCACGTGGACGTTCTACTGATTCCACTTGCATTTGATTATTTTCAGCATCTGCATCCTGATATGTTTAATATCGCCTCCTAATATTTCACTTTCCTTAGAAAAGTTACACACAGTGTAACTCTTTTTTTTTTTTTTTAAGAGAGAAGGACAGTGAGAAGGAGAGAGACAGAATCAATTTTTATTGAGTTTTTCACATGGCCTTCATCACTCTGACGACACTTATTTGTGTGCTGGGGTTTGAACCCATGTACTCGTGCATGCTAGGCAAGCGACGTAACTGCCGAGCCAGGCTCCAGCCCCGCTGTGATCGTCTCTAATGGTAGTAAGCAGTTGTTCATTGCTGGCATGTGGAAGCATGACTTGTTTTGCACGCTGGTCCCATATCCTGCCGTCACTGTACACTGGCTGTCTGTTAATTCTTTGTGCGTGCGCACTCGAGCCCATGACGTCCTCCTGCGTCCGGCTCCTCTTGGTTTCTGTCTTTTCTTCCTTCTCTAGTCTGCGCTGCCTTGTGCTAAAGTGGCTGTGTTGTGCGTGGGCCGGTGGGTGTGAGCATTTCTTCCATTGGCTTAGATTTGGTTGCCTCTTGGAACCCATGGCTGGGCTGCTTTTCCCTGCTTGTTCTCACGGGGCTGGACCCGCTCTGGACTGTTTGCACTTCCGGTGTTCACTCTGTTTGCTGGCTCAAGTTTGCCATTCATTCCTCTGCCCTACCCTGTGTCTTCCTCTGCTCTTCTTTGCTTTTTCCTCCCGTGTATTACTTATGCTTTGTAAGGATCTGCTCAATCCCGCATCCTCGCCTGCACTGCTCTCCCCAGGGTGGGCTCCAGCATTCGGTGCTCTAGGTTTGGCGGGTGGGCTCCCCGCTCTCTAGGTCCTCTGCACCCACTTCCCAGGCTGTGGGATTTGCTGTGTGGTGAAAGGAGAGCTTACCTGTGTCTGCCCAAGTTCATGCCCATCGTGCTCCTTGACCTCCCAGTCCTCCAAGTCATGGTGAGGACACTTGCTAGCCACAGACTCCCTCTGCCTTCTGCACCTGACTGTCTTCATCCCCTTATCACTGAAGGACCCTCCACCACCCCTCAGCTTCGGCACTGGGAGGAGGGGCTGCCTCCTCAGCCCTCCGAGGTTCCATGGTCTGGACAGAGCGACCCTTCCCTCTGGCTGCCCTCCAGGCTTGCTGCGCACCTTAGCATGGGTTTATTTGAGCTTGTCCTCGCTGGGGTCCACTCCACTTGCTGGTCCTGTACAAGTGCACAGCTTTTGCTAAACCTGGGCTTTGTGATCGTTAGTTCTCCAAATGCCCTTTTGACGCCACTCTTGTCACCTTCTTGGACCATATGACAGGTGTGTTGGGTCCTTTGCTGTTATCCCACAGGTCCCTACAACCGTTCATCCCTTACGTCCTGTTTCTCACCATTGTCCAGCTCGTGGGAATCCTCTTGGCCCATCCCTAAGTTCCCTTGGTGGTTGGCACTCCTGTCTTGAGCTCTGCGCTGAGATCTTTACTTCCCGTGATCTTGCTCTTTAGCCGTAATTTCTGATCGCGGTTTTAAAGTGTGAATTGCCATTCTCTGCTGATGTTGTTTTCTTTATCTCGCTTGTTTCCAGGGAACTGGTGACTGGTTACTGGGTCGTTCTTGGGATGGCTCCTTTGAGAAGCTGGGCAGAGAATTTCAGTGTTGGTGGCAGGCGAGCTTCCTTGTTCAGGTCGTGTTATTTCTGGGTGAGGGTATGCTGTCCACTGTGTTGGGGACCGCTGGGCCCTATGCAGGCTTCCTGCTTTCGCACAAGGACTGGCTCTTCTGCTGAGGTCTTCTGGACTCACTTACATGGTGTGTAGGACCTGCTGGGGCTCTGGATTCTGCAGGCTAAGGCCTTGGGCAGCAGAGCTTCCCCAGATGGCCATGCTCCTTGTCTGGCAGGGGCAGGACTCTGCACCTGGGCCAGGGTGCTGCAGGCTCAGTCGCTCTGTGGGGTCTCCTTTGCTGCCCCTCACGCATGAGTGTCTGTGCCCGGGAAGGGCACTCCAGCTCGCTGGGGCAGGGGGTTCACCTATGCTGTGAGGTGAGCCCTCTCAGGTGCCCCTGGCTCCTGTCCAGGCATATCTGGGTGACAGAGGAAGTATCAGGCCCTGTGGGGAACAACAGCCGCTACTGTGGCAGAGCCCCCCTTGCTAGCACCCTGGAGTCCCCTGGCCCTATGGCAGGACTCCCCTCAACCTCCTGGGGAGGTTTGCTGTTGAACTGCCAATCATCTTCGACTGCTACTTGGGAAGCAAGCTGCGCTGTCAGCATCTCACAGCTCTGCTCTTGCTCAGTTGGTCCCACTGAGCCAACCTTTCAGCCCTCCAACGAGTTCCCAGTGCACCTGCCAAATGTCCCACACAACAGTGTTCCCACACCTGGCCACTGGCTTCTCTACCCAAGTGGCTCTTATGACACTGTAGCATTGTGAGGCCCTACAGACTCAATGCCACCAACCTCTTCTAGGGGAAACCAGGTAGCTAGTGGTCTCCTGGGTGGTCCAAGTTACTCAGAGGCCCAATCAGCCTATGCACAAGGTCAGCTCCTTGGAACTGCTAGCATCTTAAAACCACAAGTCCCAACCCAGCCAGTTCTGCCCAGCTGAACTCACATGGAGGGTTGATAGTCACTTGAAGGATCAAGTATACCGCTAGGCTCAAAGTCACGCTGTTCAGGAGGGGTTGACCACTGACTAATTGCTCGCACTGTTGTTCCTTTAGAACAAAGGCTCAGAACTCAGGGAGAGAGGAACAGCTCGCAAGTTCCCCTAACAAGGTACTGTGTAGACACAGAGTTCGGCCTGGGTGCCTTCTACCTGCCGGTGTCCTGGCTCTGGAGTCTGAGGCCTGTTGCCAACCTGGACAGGTGCGTCACTAGACAGGCATCACAGATGGCACCGCAGCAGTACAAGCTTGGGGTCTTCCCTCAGGCCTTCCCCTGTCTTGGAGGTTGTGACTCCAGAAGAGAGCGTGTGGAAATGTCCCAGGTGGGGAAGCTCTGACTTCTGGAGACAGCAAGTAGTGCCAAACCTTCACTCCCACAGTGTCTGCTCAGCTGGTGACAGTGAGAGGGGGCAGAGGTGAGCAGGACACTCTCACCTGGAGGTCACTGCTATGGGCCGAGGAAAGCCAGCTGTCCCTGGAAGAACACCGGGGAGCTCGGAAGGTCTCTGACCAGGTGCTGACCAGCCAGCGTTGGGGCTCTATGGGAAATGCTGCCATAGAGGCTGCCCATGGCTGTGGGTGGAGCTGGGGCCAGACAGGAAGTTCTGGGCTGCAGACGAAAGTTCGAGAGTCATCAGCATGTAAATGATAATTGCAGCCTTACCTAGGGATCAAGAAAGAAGGTGCTAATAAACAGATAAAACGGCAATGTGGAAGAGGAACAGAAGGTAATGATGGAGGAACAGAAGGTAATAATAAGAGGAACAATAATAAGAAGAACCCCATGGGGAAAAGACAGGGAAACATAACAAAAAATAAGCAAACAGAGAGAGAGGAAAAGCAAAGAGGGGAAGTGATGTTGTCACTGAGACTGCTAATAGGATGTGGCAATGAACACTGAGCTCAGGTTTATGTGGTGCTGTAAAGTCTTCTGTGTAATTGTACCCTCCCCTCCCCCCGCCCCGAGTGGCGAGAGAGCAGTGGTCTGAACATGGTTGTGGAGGCATGAGCTACAGCACAGTCCCTAGGGCCTGGTGTCACACAGGAGGCCCTGGGACCTGCCATCTGCCATGCTGAACCTGTACACAGACCACTCCACCAACGTGTGGCCTTTTCCAACTGCCCACTAGACCAGGGGCCCCTCTGGACCTCCTTCTTCACATACCACCACTGAAGGCTTTTGTGAGCTACGGAAGGGCCTTTCTGCAGCTCTCTGTCCCATGCCGCTCCTCGTAAATAAAACGCCCACTCTTGAAAACAAGCCCTCACGTGGGTTTGCTCTTGCAAAGCAAAGCGGGACAACGACCATCAGGGTGCTCGGCATAGGTGGCGCAGCCCGGACCTCCCTGCCGAGCCTGGCTGCTGGCTTCCCATCCTTGCTCCACACTTGCCAGCCGCCCCCTGTTGGAGTTCTGGTGGAGATGAAGATAAATGAACACATGCGAAGCTCTTGGAAGCACACAGGACAAACTCGATAATGGCTGGGCGCACGCTGAAGCTGGCGCCAACTGTTAAATTTTCAGGAATTTTGTGAGCCAGTTGACATCAAGTTGTTAGCTTGAAAGCAGTCGCAGCAGGAAGCTGGCAAACATCACAAGCAGGGCTTCTGTTTTTATTTTTGGAGAGTCAGTTGCTCAACGCTTACCCGCATCCACTGCAGCATCTTTTGCGTCTTCAGATGGTGGCTTGTTTATTCAATCTAGACGCAGAGTCATTTTATCTCTCTATTGTACTTCTGATTATTCAGGACTTAATCTTGTTGTTAGCAGTCCTACCAGGACCGATCACCACCTCCCTGCTCTTCGCATCCACAGATTGGCCCATTTGCTGCCTATGTGAGATCTGCTGCTCTCGGGGTAGACTAAGGAGGGGGCTCTGGAGGAAACAGCTGCCAGGGGAGATGCTGGTGTGCTGGTGGGAGATGACGGGGAGACCCAGGCTACCCAAGGGGACAGGACCCTAGGGGGATGTCGGTGATCAGAAGGCTGGGACGGGGGAGGCAGTGCAGCTGTGGCTCACGGACATGGAAGGGAACCCAGGCCTCCCCGGGAGCTGTGGGCACCTGCTGCTGCTCCTGGAGTCAGGATGCCAAAGTGGCCTGGTAAGTCCTTCTTCTCGCCTCCTCCTGTCCCTCTCCTAGTACTCAGTCTCCTGGGTGTTGCCCTCCACCCTGGCTGCTAAGGTCGCTGCCATCTCCTGAAGGTGTTCTCGCTGGGGAATTTCTCAAGCACAGAAAGAAGAGGGTAGGAGACTTCCAGTGGGGACCTTGTGCCATGTGGACTGCAGACACCCGCTTACCCACATCCTCAGGCCAGCGCATGCAGCTGCTGAATGAAGAGCTGGTCCCTCAGGCAGCCAGAAAGGCGCTCCCTTTCCCTCTCAGGACCAGGTGGTCTGAGCTTCTGTGAGTCCTTGCACCTGGGTGAGATCCTCTGCCAGGGTATCTAGGCTCACACTTGTCACCTTGGCTCTACCTTCAAATCCAGGAAGGAAGAGGCAAGAGCCCCCACAACAGCTGAGGGCATGCACCTTCCCCCAGGGGGCCACCGCCTTTCTCCTGAAATGCCCAGATCTAGGGAAGGAGGAAGGCAGAGTGTGTGGGCACACCTGCCACTTGAGTGGGTCCCACAGCTGCCAGGAGGGGCAAAGGGGAAGGAGAGCAGCACCCCACCTTGGGCCCCCAAAAGTGGGAAGCAGGGGTGAGTGCCTTCCCTTAAAGGCCCAATGGGCAAGACAGAGGGATGTCCTGCTGTCCTGTCCTGAAGCAAGGCTTCAGGAGAGGAAAGTTATTTACAGCAGCGCAGGGGCTGTTGGGGAGGGTGTTGTGGAAGCAGGGAGCATGTTGGTTCTTCTCTGTTTTCTGTTTTAGTGTGCATTTGTGTGTATGTGTGTGTGAGTGTGTGTGTGTGTTCCTTTTCTTTTCTATTCTTTTTAAATTTAATTTTAACTGGTCACAGAAACATAAAATCGTGAACGTTATGTGGGTCTCGGAACGTGTATGTGTTGTGTGATGTTTAAACCAGGCTGGATGCATTTATATCTGCGAACATCTTTTTTACAGTGAGAACTTTGGAAATCCTTCCTTCTAGCTTTCTAGTTTGCAGGACACTGCAGTTCCAATCCCGCAGCAGCAGCCTGGCTCCCTGGGGCCACAGATCCACCGGCAGGAGCGAAGGGACCACAGCACAGAACAGCCCTCCAGGAGAATGATTCCAGGATGACTTCAGTTGGGCTGAGGTGGCCCTGTGGTTCCTGAGTGTGCAAGGCTGTTGTTCTGAGCAGAAGACAGAGGCCGTGGATGGCCAGGCTGGAGCAGGGATCTGGCCAGCCAGCAGCAGGGAAAGGAGAGGACCATGGAGTTCCAACAGAGAACCTGGCCTAGGAGGTGGAAGCAGCTCTTTACCCAAGGCCTACTTGAGTCCATTAGAGACAAATAATAATAATAATAATAATAATAATAATAATAATAACAATACTTTTTATGAGTAGATAGATTACTCTCCCTGCTGTGAGACCAATTGGAGAAAATTTACTTTTTTCAAAATCATATTAAAATGCCCTCAATATCTTAATATCAAAACTACATTCTGTTGGATATAAACATGTAGAGTGGGTTTATCTGAAGGAATGGATTTTATTGGACTTGGACACATCCCCTAAAATGCCACTCTTTTAGGTATGGATGTGTTCATGGAAACAGCCTGCAAGTGACCCTCCCCACTGCCCCTTGGACAGAGGTGATCCCAGCAGCATCTGGCCACCCCCTTGCCTCATGCAGACCAGAGCCATGTGTGAGTCTCCATGACCTCACGGGATGGCCTTGTTTACAGGCGAGGAATCCTGCACACTCCTGGTGGAGGGGGTCACTCTTCACAGGCTTGGGGTGTTGAACTCCGCGCGGGGAGAAGAGCTTGGACTCCGTAAATCAACTTGCCCAGTTGGTTTCTTTCCAAACACCCGTTTTGAGGGCACAGCTGGCCTGCTCTGTGCTGTGAGTGCCTGGTCTTGTCCCTTATGGTTTCTGAAACCACTTCAATTTCTGCACATTTCCGAACCCCCTCTTCCCCAAGGCTGATAAAACTTGAATTGCTATCAGGTGCTAAAATCCAAGCACCAATGAGTGTGGTCTGGGAACCTCTAGGTCCCTGTTATCCACCTGCTAAAAAAGCATGGCTTCTGTTGCAGGTGGCACCTGTTCCCACTCCCGACCCAGAGAAAGGCCTGAGAATTCGATGCCTGTGCTGGTGTGGAAAGTGGGAAAGTCTAATTCATATGAAACTGCATTTCCCTGCAGGGCTTTAACAACAGCAATGCAAAGAACTTAAGGCTTCTAAAGCAGTCTAGTGTCAGTCACTACAAGAACTAATCGAGGCTATTAGTAAGACCGAGGCTGGTGAGGTGCTGCGGACCAAGGCAAGCCTCACTGCTCCGGGTAGAGTTGGGCACATTCATTCACACTTCACCCGTTCCTCCACCACCCGGCCCCATCATCCACCCCTCCATCACTCATGTCTTACCATCCACCTCTCCAACCCAACCCACCACCATCCATCCACCTCTCCATCACCCATCCATCCACCCCTACGTCCTTCTCCCCCACCATCCACCCCCTTCTACTATCCACCACCCCACCACCCACTCACTTCCTTTCACCCCTCGCCACTCCTCCACCTCTCTACCCCTTCCATTGCATCATCCCTTCCCCCAACTCTCCCCCTTCTGCAATCCACCTACCCATTATTTGAGTGTCTAGGAAGCGCTAGCAGTTTTCAACGAAGAGGGCACAATCGTGAGAAGACCCACTCTCTGCAGTTTACAGTTCTGAGGGAGAAACACTTCAGCATGCAGGAAATTACAATACACTGTGTGTCGTTCTATAATGGAATATTGACTTCCCAGGTAATTGAAGGGAAGTGGGATTGGGGGGTGAGGATGAGAAGGTTCCCTGGAAGGGGAGAGGCATGAAGAAACAGAATGTTCCCGGAGAGGAAGTCATGGTGCACCGAGGAACGCTGGAGATGGGCATCTGGCTGAAGTACTGAATTTGGGAGGAGAGGCAGTGGGCAACCAGTATGATGTCTTAAGCAAGGGACAGATCAAAGTGCATCTTGCAAAGTAAATTCAGATTCCAAAACTGGTAATGGCAACAGAGTTTAATCAGAGCCTACTCCCCTCACTCTTCCCCCAGAAAGAAAAACCTTTGGATTATATTTCACTAGCCTCACTTTTACGATACTCGAGGAACAAGAACGCTTCTGATTCATGGATGTAAGAAGTTTATCACAAACATTGTGGTTAGTAGCAGAGGCATTAAGGGGCATGGGAGAAACTGGGGCCAGATCAGGGAAGTTGCTGCCCGCCACCGTCCTGCCCAGCAGGCAGCCACAGAGGTGCAGCCCCAGGGATAAGAGCTCCGGAGCTGGAGGCAAGCTTTCCAGGCACCACGGGCAGTTCTCTAACTACAATGTGCTTGCACCTACGAAAGCCACATAGAGTCACACACCAGAAACGATTCCGGCTATAGAGACTGGACACGTGTGGGACGGAATCAACTCCTTCCTCAACTTCCTTTCTCTTCCCCTGGAACAAGAGACACCCACTGAACACACTTTTAAAGAACGCATCAAAGATTATGTCAGAGCAAATGAATTTGAACTCGAGGCTGGAGCGGATTCCAATTTTTCTTCCTTGGAAGCCCCTTTGCAGTTCTGATGATGATGTCCCTACGCCCATTCGCAGGTACCAGCACAGACCCAGGCCACCTGCCCCTGGGCCTCTGGGTGCCACGCTCCAGCCACAGCTGACTGTGGTGTGCAGGCTGGGCCTTGGCACAGAGGGGCCTACCAAGGCTCTTTCGAAAACCGAGACAGCAAGCAACACAAACAGGAGCGGGGTGCTAGGAAGCTGCACAGAGGCCGGCAGCCTGCACAGTTCCTGTCTGGGGTGGCTCCTGGAGAGCCACCGCCTCCCGGGAGAAGGAGCCCTCCACCTCCACCCCACCTGAACCCTCCCCTTGAAGCATAAGCCCATTTCCTCTTCTTATCCTCAGTGTGGAGAGGGAGCAGCTGGTCCCCGCCCTCCTCACGATAGCCCTTCAGGGCCCTGAAGATGCTATTAGGTCCCTGCCCTGCTCCAGATCCTTTAATCTTCCTTCATAGGTCCTATTTTCCCGTCACTAATCGTCTGCCGCTCTCTACTGAATCCCTTTCAGCTTCTTAAGCCCTGGTGTGTCACCTCTTCAGAGGGTGGCAGGGACAGTTTGAAAAGCCATGCAGGCCAGCACAACACTCAGGTTTCCAGGACAGCAAAATTAAGTCCCTGGTCAGATGACCAAGGACCTCAGAAGCCTCTTGCCACCCCCTGCCACCCTGGCACCTGGGGAAGCAGGTACCTCCTCCCCAAAGGCAGCACTGAACCCTGACAGTAATGAAAGACACAGCTCTGACAAAAGCAGAACCCAGGCCAGCAGTGAGCTCTTCAGAGCCCTGAGGGTCGGAGGACCTCACAACTGCCAACTGACTGCCATTGGCTTGCAGAGCAGGGCCCTCTGGTGCGATGTCCTTATAATCTACTAGGTTCCTATAGCAGTTTCTTTTTAAGAGAGAGGGAGGGAGAGAGAACCAACTTTATTTAGTTTTCCATCTGGTCTTTGTTGCTATGATACTCAGTTGTGTATGTGGTGCTGGGGTTTGAACCCAGGTCCTTGTGCATGCCAGGCAAGCGCTCCAACCACTGAGCCACCTCTTCAGCCCCAGCCTTTTTTTTTTTTTTTATTACCAAACAATTTTGTACCATCATTTTTAGCCTGTGCTCTAAGTTATTTTGTGTCAAATTAAAGGCCATCACTTTAAGATCCCTTTCCGGGGCCTTGGAGACCCACACGGTAAGAGTCACCTGCAGATCACCTGGATAGTCCTACGGGGCCTGGCTGCATTCGACTGGGCTGTGCCTGACCTCAGAGTGTATGCAGAGCCTCCCCAGAAGCACCATGCAGGACAAAGCCCTCTCCTCCAGTGTCGTCCACCGCGCCCAGCCGCGTTTCCCCTGCGTGGTTGAAATGGTCAACGGCACTGACCCCGGGGTTCCCCCAGGCCCACTTGTCGGGTTCTCAGACCATTTATAGGCCTGCCGTGAGTGCAGCCAGCAAGCGCCAACTCACCGTGCTGCGGGCCGTACTGTCCCTGAATGTCCAGTGGGATTTCACAGGCTGACCAGGAGTTACAGGGAGCAGTAAGAGAAATGCCCTCTGTGCCGTGGCTCGACGGGACAATTCTTTTCTATCTGGTTAAAATCATTCTGTTGCTCTTCTTCATTATAAATTAGCTGCTTATAAAAACAGCCCATGCTCTTTCTGAACGAGGGATGTGATCCTCAAATCTTATTCATCTGCACTGCTGTTTTAAAGAAAATATTGAAAGCATGTTTAAATTCAGAACATAGTCAAACGAATACCTTCAACTGAATTTCCAAATGTTTTCAAACTCAAGATATTTTCATGCTGAGATGTTCTCACCTGAAACAAAGAAGGTTTTCCTCAGGACTTAGCTTTCGCGTAGATCTGTTCTGTGAGCGTTAGTGATGGGAACCTACGCATGCCCAATGCAGCAAGCGGGGCCCAGCCTTCCCCAGCCCGCAACTGGCCTGACTAGTTAGCCTGAGCCTACCATGGGGGTGCTGTCCTCCTCCCAGACACAGGGCATGGGTCCTCCCCCGGGGACTCTGCATTTCCTAAACAGGCACAGGGAAGGGACCTTTCTCAGGGGAACGGCACAGATGTTCTAGGTGGGAATTGGGCAGTGGCTGGCTTCACACTTCAGCTTGTCTGGGGTGCATATTATCACTGTGAACCAGAGAACCAGAGGGACCACTGCCTTCTCACAGGGAGGTCTCCTCTGCTTCTTTGAGTCATTCCTGGAGTTGCATCTTTATTAGTTAGCAAAGGGCTGCTAAGATACAGGCCACTTCTGCTGGGAGGGGCTGGAGTAGAGTCTCTTTTAACCCGCCACCCTGGGGCTTCTCCCCTGTTCCTTGTTTAGAAAGGAAATAACATTGTTTCGAATGTGACAACTTATTTTTATTCTTGAAATGAGCAAACCGCATGTTGTAAAATAGAATAGAATAGAAGTATAATTACTGGTTTTATTTATTCATTCCATATTAATGTAATATAATTATCCAGTAAAGAGAGTCTTACGAATATTCAACATTAAAAACAAAAACAGCAGACTAGTTATTCTAATGGACACATTAAAAATGTTAAATGATGAAATAGGTTTTTTCTCTGTTTCTATTTTAAATGATAAATGATTGAAGCTTGACCACCCAAGAGTTCCACAGGAGACTGACCCAACTTGATGCCACAAAAGTAGGCACAGGGACAGATGCCTCCGCTCAAAGGCCTGCTCCCTCTCTAGCAAGTGAACGGCATGCAATATCTTCTGGATTCTGCACAAGCCGCTTGGAATGCGGCCTTATTTCACCTAACCCTGACCTAGACTCTGGACACTGTGCATGGACACATGTTTAACTGTCCTATTCTAGAAGGAGAAACAGAATCTGAGAGGTTAAATTACTTTCCAAGAACCAATTTCCCAAGAGACGGTCAGCAGCATCCAACCCATTGCGCACACACTCCCAGGATGGTTGGCTGAGCATCAGCACTGCCCAGATGAGGGTGCACAGGGAGGAGAGCAGAGGAAGCTATATCCTCACTGCACCAGGATCCAGAAGAGGGACGGGTTCCGTCCTTGCTGCGCCCAGGGTCCAGAGGAGAGGTGGGCTCTGTCCTCACTGCACCCAGGGTCCAGAAGAGGGGTGGACTTTCAATTACTAACTGCACAAATGTTTAAGCAGTGAAGTCTGAGGGCCACAATGCAAGAATGAGATAAAGCCTGGGTTTTGGAAGCCTCGTGTAATCTGAGACCCAAGGCTCCAGTTGGGAACACCCAAGCAAGTTCAGAGAAGTTTGTTCCATCAAGAGGGAATGGGGGACTGTAGCGGTGGCTCAGCGGTCATGGCACTTCCCTGGCATGCGTGAGGATGTGAGTTCAAACCCCAGCACTATTTACACGATGAAGTGTTGGAGCAATGAAAGTCATGTGAAAAACTAAATAGCATTGATCCTCTCTTCAAGAGAATCATGGCATGGCATGGGTCAATATCCTGGGCAGAAAAGTTCATGGGACTGAAATGGGGACCTAAGGAGGACACAGGTGGTGACAGGAGCTTGGGAGACCACAGGTTAGCAGTGCCAGGGCACAGCCTTAGCTCACCTGTAGCTCCCTTCGATTTTCAGAAGCACCCAGGTTGCTTATTTGGTCCTGCAGGCTTAGTCCTCACTTTAGTTAGCGGAGCACAAGCAAGAGGCAAACATTCCGCAGGTCTGGGTATTTAGAATCTGTGATGTCAAATAACCACGCTCTGTGCTCTAATTGAAACGAACAAGAAAAGCTTGAATAAAAGAATGATCCTTTTAAACTGGAAGGAGGCACACCATGAGAGATGTGTTTACTTAGCTACCTGTGGGCCTGCCTGGCTTTCTGGAGAGTTCTGGTAGAATAATAAGATAAAAGCATGTATAATTCATAACCTACCACTCATTCATGGGAGAAGATTTATTTTTCTTACTTTCATTTCCGCTGAATCACTGATTCTGCTGAGATCATCAAATTTTCATATAGTTTTTGTGGCAGGGACCAAAGTGGTAAGCAGGAGGCCTTTCTTAGCACATGGTCCTCCTTGGGGTTTCTTAACTTCACCCTAGAGAAGCACAGCCACAGTGGCCATGACCAGGACTGCTGGCAATAGCCTCAGGAATTGGGGACATTAGGGTGTCCATGACAGTGGTGGCTACCATGCTGCCGGCTGGAGAGCTCGTATCAGGAGGAGGACAGTGGACACACTCCACCCAGCTGGAGGCCTTACCATGCACCAAACCAGGGGAAGCAGATGTGGTCCAGCCCAGGAGCCCTTCCAGTGGCAAGGCCTGCAGACCAGGGGTGGCAGAATGCGGCCCAGACATGAGAGAAGATGGCAAGAGAATGACCCCAAACCACCCCAGCAGACTGGAGAAAGCTCTGGCTGAGAAAGAGTCTAGCAGGTCGCGCTCCACAGAGGGATGAGGAAGGTCATGGTGGGGAAGGGTGGCCAGAGGAAGGCAAGATGGAGAGAGCCCCAGGCTCCCGCAAGACTGGAGCCCAGCCTGGAGCCTCCCCAGCCCCAGGAGAACCCCAGGCCCCCGCAAGACAGGCAGGCGCAACCTGGAGTCCAGCCTAGAGCTTCCCCAGCCCAAGCCAACTCTTGCTGTGTTGAGGACCCCATTTCATACAGTGGGGTCCTAGATCACTGTGCACAGAAAGCTTGAGCACAAAAGGCACACACAGAAACGATCTACCTCAGAAGAAGGCAGAATGTGAAGATTAAATTGTTTCAGGAGGTTAAATTTCTTCATCCTAATTTCTTCATTTTTAAAAGGCATAAAAAAAGTGTAGTTCAACTCTTCCAGACTTAATTAAATCTAGTCAAATCTAGTCAAATCTGGAAATCTAGTCAAAATCTAGTCTATAATGTTTCAAAAGCATGCATTAAAAAGTTCAGAAATTAAAAACAAAGAATGAATAAGTAAAAGGAAGAAAATAAAAATTGTTGCTTGAATTCCAAAAGAAAAGGTAAAAAATATCTCAGAAATGATGATTAATTATAGGGTAATAAGGAAGAATAAACTCAAATAAAAATGAGATATTGAAGAAAGAAAACTAGTTGGGAAAATGAAAATGAGTTAAAAAAAAAAAGAACTGTCAAGAGAAACGGCCAAAATGGTCCCTAGCAGGTGCTGAATAAGAACAGGTCCAGAACCTGCCCAGAACCAGCCCAGAACCAGCCTAGAACCTGCCCAGAACCAGCCCAGAACCAGCCTAGAACCTGCCCAGAACCAGCCCAGAACCAGCCCAGAACCGGCCCAGAACCCACCCAGAACCAGCCCAGAACCAGCCCAGAACCTGCCCAGA